>JAQMYG010000003.1:11937984-11956167 GCA_030014215.1 Clariallabes teugelsi
ATAATAATAATTAATAATAATAACAATTAATAATAATAATAATTTAATAATAATAATAATAATAATAATAATAATAAAAATTTATACAGTATAAGCAAATAGCATGTCTAGCAACAGGATGTTATCTCCAGATCCTTTAGGTGCTGTGGGTTGCTGGGTATGACTTCCATGGATTGGACTTGTCTGCTGCATTTCATGGATGCTCGGCTGGTTTGAGATCTAGGGAATTTGGAGTCGGGATCCACAGCCCTTTGTCTGCTAAGATCCAGGCTGTGGTGCAATGTGTGTTCTGATACCATTTAATTGTGGCCAGTATTGACTTTTTTCAACAATTTATGCTACATTGGCGTTTAATGTGGCCATTGAGAATCAATGTGATTTAATCCACCTGGTGATGGTGATGGTATTGTGGCTGATATATGAAATGTATATGAATATATTTTATTGAGCATGAATGAACTCCACAGATTCTTGGTCTACCTTAACTGAAAGCAAAGACATTTTTCAGGAAGAAAAATCAAGTCAGAACAATAGCACTAGCTGAATGATCAATATAGAAATTTAGACAGACAATTAATATCAGAGAGTTCAAAAGAGAGAGCACTCTGAAGTTGAAAAGCAGAGCCCCATGCAAAAGTCATGACTACTGACTCTCATAATTATAAACAGATGTTGCTTACAAATAGGATTTCCTAGCCTGAGTAAACCTGTTATGCCCATATCATGTTCTTTTACAGAAACACTTGTCTAAAGCAGGCAAATTATACTTATGCTACTGTATTTAACTTCTTGCGCTAACTGTTAATGGCAGAAATAAATAACATTTACTCTGATGTGTTGCACATTACTCTGTACGTTTTCCTTTCATAAACATGTAAAGTTTAAACTTTACTATAATAATGACTTGAGCTGAGCGATGATCTGAAATGAACTTCCAGATCTGCTGTTGTATTAATTCCATCTGCCTGGCAGGTTTGCAGTAATTTACTATGACGTATCGAGTTTTGCCATTAATGTGGCCATTAAATCATGGTGCCAGGATTAGGACTGAGGAACCTGGCACCCCTCGACGAGATGTACAGTGCCGCAGAGCAGCTCATGCACCAGAGCCAAGATGGATGGGCCTTGGTGTTGGCTGGATAAGATGGCCTCCGTTGGGCGGTTTGGGTTAGCCGAGGCCATCAATCAGAGTGGCAGCAGAGATCTAGGCTCAGGTGGTGTAATGATCCGGGTAGCATGTGGTCACCCTTTCTTTGGCCGCTGGGTTCGAGGGTCTACCCACTTCGCTGGACCCTGTGTTCTGTCGTTCATCACCAGAGTCATCTACACAGAGGCAGTGCAGTTTGCAGCTTTGTGGTCATTGTCTAAAGATAACTTTGGGTTAAGTCAGGCATGATGACCTGAGGAAAGCAATTACTAAAAGTGGAAATGATAGAACTATTTATTGACCCAAAGTTCAGAGGGAAATTGGGATACATCAGAGTCCATTGAACAGATGGTAGATACAGTTGAACATGCACAGGAACATATTCATTTAAACTGAATTTATGTGCACTTTTCTAAAAGACTCCTGTGTTTCCAAATTAACTGCTTGGCATTCTTTCATACTACACATTGAATGACTAAAAGATTGTGATTGTGTGCCCGTTACGAGATTTTATGTCTTAAAAATAATTGAGCATGCTTTTAATTGAGCATTTATATACTCTATAACTACAAATATAACTGTGCTTTAGTAAGCAAATGATGGCTCTTAAATTCATCATTTCTTCTGTAAAAACAAATTATAAATAATAATCTGTGATTTAAATTTTTTCTCTAATACTATCGAAAACAGATATTGTTGCAATATAGTGTACCTGAATGTGCTTCAAAATTATGTTGCAAAATTAGACAGCTGTATATCACCCACTTATTGAGTTACACATTTAATTAACTAATTGCACTTGCTCGCTTGTCTAGCCAATTTAATTATTTATTTTTGTCAAACCTTATAATAAGATCCACTAACAAACATACATGAATGCTTAACCAGTAGCTTCATAATGATGATACTTCACTAAACCCGGGAAATAATTAAGTTTATTAATTATATTAAGTCAGTTACATACAGTATACAGTAAAAATCAATTAATAATGTAATAATTAATATTAATTATTCATTACTTGTTAATCCATTCTGCTATTTAAAACTTTCACTAGCAATAAGGATAATTTGCATTATTAAGGCCATGTCTACAAACAAATTCTGTCAATGTAAGAATGGATTTTTTGCCCGTGACTTTGACCCTGAACGAAATCCTACATAATTTTTATTTCATATATACCTGAAATAGGTGGCAAGGTTAGTTAATTATTAGCACTCTTGCGTTGCACCTCCAGGTGCTCCAGTTTCCTCCCACAGTCATGCAAGACATGCAGGTTGCCATAATGTGTTAATAAGTGTGTGTGTGTGTGTGTATGTGCACGCGTGCCCTGTGATGGATCCTTCCTGGTGTACCCCTTATGCACTAACATTTAGTTCCATTTGGCAGACGCTCTTATCCAGAGCGACTTACAGTACATTATCTCATTATATATCTGAGAAGATGAGGGTTAAGGGCTTTGCTCAAGGGCAACAATGGCAACTTGGTGGTTGTGGGGTTTGAACTAGGTACCTTTCGAATTATAGTCCAATGCCTTAACCACTGCTACCCCTAGCCCTCAAGGCTCCAGGCTTCCTGCAACTCTGTACAGAATAAAGCGGTATAGAGAAAGAGTGAGTGGGAGAGTAGTTGAATGTTGTCCAAAAGCAACCTGTTAACTGTACTAGAATTAGACTTTCCAGAATTCCTAATATCCAAATATCAATTTAGAACTCTGTATGTAAAAATTTATCATAGATTCAAAGCATTAATAATATGTACATACACTGATTAGCCATAACATTAACACCACATTAACACTGATTATCAAACACATACCAGTGAAATTGGTGACAAGATCATGCACCCAAGGCTCATTTATGCCTGTAGGGAGCAAAGGCCAGCCTGTCCATTTCAATCAGAGGTGAGTAGAGTAACCAAAAATTGTACTCAAGTAAGAGTAGCTGTACTTCAGAATAATATTACTCAAGTAGAAGTACAAAGCAGTCATCCAAAATATTACTCAAGTAAGAGTAAAAATGTATTTGGTGAAAAGATACTCAAGTACTGAGTAACTATTTCATCGTAATGTCTGATTTATTATTATTATTTTTTTTTAGAAATGATGTAAGCAGCCAGACAAAATTATAAAATAATGTACAAATTCTGACATTTCCAGATAATAAAGAAATGAAATAAATAAAAGAAATGAAATGAAATAAATAAATATCTTTACAAAATAGAAAATTAAGGAACAAGAAACACAGATTTCTTAATCTCACTTTTTTCACAACATAAAAGCTTTTGAAACAAATGCCTACTGTAGGTAACATACAGTATGTACTGAATGTTTGAACAGTTTAAACTATTTTCAGTGTAAGATACTGTGTATATTCAGTTGCCCTTCAAATGGCTCAGCATTTAAATAGCAATGAAAATAACATTGGAACATGTGTACAAGAGGTCTCACTTTACCATAAACGGTGTCCAGCAGAACAAGTGTAAGAAACTATTATTTTTTAGCCTCTAGCTTATTTACTAATTAAACATGCCGACATTGCAACATTGTGAACAATGAAAGAGCTAAACTTACCGAGAAATGTTTCCTCAGGTTAGAAGTCGAGTTTTTATATGCTGAACTGTCTGTCTGTTTTGGCAGACAGAGAAGACACCACATTATGAAGCTGTTCTTTTGCACTGTGTGTAAGCGAAACATGCTTTGTATATGATGCCAGGGGTGTTCATTCTCTTCAGTTGTAGCATTGGAGACAGATGCCTCTGCCATTTTTATGCTTTCATTCGCTGTCTACCACGGCTGAAGATTTTTTTCCCCGCTATGCAGCCAGTTTGTGTGTGGTCAGGTGACTACATGTGGTTATTGTTATTGTGGCCGATTGGTCAAATGGAGTCATGTGGTAGATCCACCGGCTGCATTTCTCTGGCAAATATAAAGAATATCTGTGTAGAATAAATGGTTCTAAAAGTAACAAATCGAGTGTAGCCGAATGTAGCGGAGCAAGAGTAGCGTTTCTTCTTTACAAATCTACTCAAATAAAAGTAAAAAGTATGGTCCAGTAAAAATTACTCATAGAAGTAATTTTTTTTCAAAAAGTTACTTAAGTAAATGTAATGGAGTAAATGTAACTCGTTACTACCCACCTCTGGTTCCAACCCCAAAGAAAAGCCAACGCAGTCAACGCTGGCCACTAAAGAAAGGCACCAGAAAACCTAAGTGCACCACAGTCTGCCAAGCATAGAGACCAAGGTTGCTGACCCGGCTTCTAAACTCCCCAGATCCCCATCTGATCTAGCATCCATGGGATATGCCGGACAAACAACAATTCATGCAGGCCCCATCTCACCCAAAGTATACACATAAGATCCACAAAAAGACATACATGAATTCTTAACCAGTAGCTTCATAATGATGATCCTTCACTAAACCCGAGAAATAATGAAGATTATACTATGTGAGTTACATACAGTATACAGTAAATATCAATTATTATTAAGTATTCGTTACTTGTTAATTCATTCTGCTATTTAAAACTTCCTCTAGCGATTTGCATTATTAAGCCCATGCCTACAAACAAATTCTGTCAATGAAAGAATGGATTTTTTGCCCTGACTCTAACCCTAAACAAAATCCTACGTTATTTTTATTTTATATAAACCTGAAATAGTTGGCAAGGTTAGTTAGTTATTAACACTGTTGCCTTGCACCTCCAGGGTCCGGGTTCGATTCCTGCCCCAGGTCTGTGTCCATAGAGTTTGCATGTTCTCCCCGTGCTTGGTGGGTCACCTTCAGGTGCTCCAGTTTCCTCCCACAGTCAAAGACATGCAGATTAGCAGATTAGGCTAATTAGAATTCCCAAATTACCCATAATGTATTAATAAGCATGTGTGTGCATGTGTGCACTGTGATGGATCCATCCATGGTGGACCCTCATGCACTAACATTTAGTTCCATTTGGCAGACGCTCTTATCCAGAGCGACTTACAGTACATTCTCTCATTATATATCTGAGCAGATGAGGGTTAAGGGCCTTGCTCAAGGGCAACAGTGGAAACTTGGTGGTTGTGGGGTTTGAACCTGGGACCTTCTGAACCATAGTCCAATGCCTTAACCAGTGAGCTACAGTATGAATGAGATACCAATTTAGAACTGTACATACACTGATCAGACATAACATTAACACCATACAACAGTAACACATTATTTTTGAAAAATGCAGTCCCACAGAAAAGCCAATGCACTCTACGCTGGTCACTAAAGTAAGGTACCAGAACACCCTAAGTGCACCACAGCCTGCCAAACAACAATCCATGCAGGCCCCATCTCATCCAAAGAAACCACTGCTAACATCCCAGAGCCAGATACCTTAGCACACTCCTAGACATACTGTACTATAAACATCTTAACTGCCCAAATCATCATATACCTCCACTGCCATGTTTGACAGAGGGTATGAGGTGTTTCTGCTGAAATGCTGTCTGGTTTTTGCCAAACATGTCACTGATTATTAATGCCAAACAACCACTTTAGTCTCATTTGTCCATAGGCCATTGTTCCAGAGGCCATGTGGTTTGTTCAGTTTTGCCAACTGTCATGCTTCAGTGTTCTTTATAGACCAAAGAGGCTTTGTTCTGGTAGCCTTCCAAACACCATATTTGTTGTTCAGTCTTCTTCTAATTGAACTGTCATGGACATTGACATTTAACATGCTCAGTGAGGCCTACAGGGTCTGAGATGTAGCTCTTGTTTTTTTTATTTATTTTTCTGAGCACTGCTAAGTCTGACCTTGGGATTAATGTGCTGGGAGGTCCATTCCTGGAAAGATTGGCAACTGTCTAATACTTTCCACTTGCACCTGGCTGCAACTTATCTCCTTAAATCCTGTGGAAGCAGTGAGGGGTACTTAGCATTGCCCACATGTTTTTTTTTTTTTGGCTTCATTTTTGTTAAATAAATAATTGCATGGTGAGAAAAAAACTTTATGATATGATATTGTTCATCTATGGTTGTATTTTGTATAATACTATTTGCTTAATATTAAGACCTACTACAATACACATAGAATTAAAAGAGGGGTACCATATTTTTGGACATGACTGTACATTTTACTCTTTCCATAATTGAAAGTACAGAAAGGACATAAATTATTCAAATGTTTTCCCTGCTGTTAACTTATTATATTTATTATTATTATTAACTTGTTATATTCTTCTTTTGATGTCATGACAACAAAAGTTGTATTGCATGAGTAGACATACTGTACATGCTGTACATAAGCGATGAGTATATTGACTGAAACAAGTACATCAGAATTTCCAAATTAGCGTCTAAAGATGAAAATATTCTGCAACTACTGCAAAATCAACATAACACAAAACAGTGCTTGTATACTGCTACAGTATGTGATCTCAGAAAAAAAGTTGTTGTTTTTTTTATCCCAAAGAAGACTGAAATACAATTATCTTGAGAACAAAATAAAATTAAGTTGTGATCTATTGAAAAAAAAACTTTTATACGGTAATTTTAAGATCACATAAAGTTTATTATTTTTTTTTTACTTTGTGAAAACCCAGTCTCCTGAGCTGACAAGGCCCTATATGACAGCTGGAGTCTTAACATAGACATGTACAGAGAACAAAACAATACTATATATATATATATATATATGATTATGATAAAATTAATGATAACACCATGGCAATGATAGTCGAATGTTGAACACCTTACACTAAGCACACTAAATATATCAACATAGGTTC
Organism: Clariallabes teugelsi; assembly: GCA_030014215.1. Lineage (NCBI taxonomy): Eukaryota > Metazoa > Chordata > Actinopteri > Siluriformes > Clariidae > Clariallabes > Clariallabes teugelsi. The sequence goes on from JAQMYG010000003.1 coordinate 11,944,884, forward strand.
TGTGCCCAAAAACTTTACTGTTAAGAAGTAGCCTTTTACACTCAGTACATGGTTAATGCACACATACTGTAAATCAGGCTTTATTTACCCAGGCTGTATTTATACCTGTGCTTTCTCATGCACAATTTCTAAATAGGCACTCATGAGTGCAGTATTTCCTGTACCACATTTTGCAATACCACAGTTCTTGCTGCAGTTAAACAGAACTTCAGGGTTTCAGTCTTTCATTGGACTGCAGGCAGTCTATGTGCTCACCTCAGTTAACATAAAATGAAATAAAATATAATAAAACTTCTGAAGTGTAGAAGGAACAATCTCATTTCATTAAAACTTTGTTATATGATCTAATATTATTATATTATATTTTCTGTGTTTTTGTGTAAAAATATAATAGAAAAAAAAAAAAAAAAACACCTGATCATCGCAGGCAAATGCAATCTCAGATGAACAAAAGCATGCACCAAAAACAAAACCAGTTTTCACCATATTTATTTAACAAAAATGAAGGCAAAAAGGAAAACATGTAGGCAAGAATATTAATATAATATAAGTTTGGCAGTTTGCTGGTCTGGAGCATATTAACAAAATGCCAAGAGGTAAAGACATAACCAATGGTCTTGGAGAAGCAATTGTTGCTGCACATCAATCTAGAAAGGGTTATAAAACCATTTTCAAACAATTTGGAGTTCAATGTTCAACACTGAAAGGTTATTCAAGTGGAGAACATTCCAGAAAGTTGCCAATCTTCCCAACAGTGGATGTCCCAGTACATTCAGCGCAAGGTCAAACTGTGCAATGCTCAGAGGAATTCAAAAAACCTCAAAGCTACATCTTAGATCCTACAGGCTTCACTGAAAATGTTACTGTAAATGTTAAGGTTCTGACACAATTAGAGGAAGACTGAAGATCAATCTGTTGAGTCTGTTTCGTTTTTTAGGTTTTTTCCTATTGCCATCTCAGGGAGTTTTCCTTGCTACAGTCGCCCTCGACTTGCTTATCAGAGACAATCTGATCTTTTTGTTTCATTAATACTAAATAAAAAATAAAGAATAATACTGAGAACTGCTACAATCAGATGATTTTTATTATGTTTTTATAAAAAAAAAAACAGAATTAGAAGAGAGGGTACTAACTTTTGATTATGACTGTAATACACAAGTACATCCTCATAACAAAACTTTTCAGTTAAACAGAACTTCAGGGTTTCAGTCTTTCATTGGACTGCAGGCAGTCTATGTGCTCACCTCAGTTAACACAAAATGAAATAAAATATAATAAAACTTCTGAAGTGTAGAAGGAACAATCTCATTTCATTAAAACTTTGTTATATGATCTAATATTATTATATTATATTTTCTGTGTTTTTGTGTAAAAATATAATAGAAAAAAAAAAAAAAAAACACCTGATCATCGCAGGCAAATGCAATCTCAGATGAACAAAAGCATGCACCAAAAACAAAACCAGTTTTCACCATATTTATTTAACAAAAATGAAAAGAGTTTATGAAACATATTTATTTAACAAAAATGAAAAGAGTTTATTGTGTACATAAACTCTTATGTACCTCCATATTTAAGGTTTAATTCATTTAAATGTTACAAACTAATGCTTTGAAACACAGTTATATTAGCTGGTAATGACATCAAATTCTTTCTATGGTTTGTTATATGGCAGTAAAAAAAAAACTAATTTACATTACAAATCTGTAGGCATTAGTAATGATGTTTATACAACAGTTAGTTCTGACCAATTAATCAGGTTGGATGACAGGCATTCCACAAGTAGTGATAATAGATGTTAACTGCACTGAGATGTTTAACTATATGAATCACTCCAGATCACAGGTGTTCATTAATTACACTAACTTTCATGAATGAAGTAGGTCAGTATGGTCAGCAGTACTGGAAAGAGTGGAGAGCAGCTGCCTGGCAAAAAAACACACATTGAAAACCCATGGAAGCACTTTCAGCAAGAAAAACACATCTGATAATATCATCTTAAACAACATTTTGTCTCCTAAGCAATTCCTTCTAAATTTCTTCTGAATCATCTGTGTTTTTTTATTCAAGCTATAAGATAGCTAGCTTCTAACACAAGGCTGAATTCCAAATCCCTCTCTAACTCCTGATCAAGGGCCCTACTTGATGTGTGGAACAAGGGATTCTGCACCATGCATAGTGCACTAGCTTACCATTTAACACCATTTGGGATCCAACCCTGGAACTCCAGTAGATCCAGCTGATATTCTAAAGCAGAATAGATGGAAATGTAAAGTAGTTTTCTTACCACTCTTAGGACTGTCTACCACATCCATGGTTTGCTCTCTTCAGCTCTTGGCTACATAGAACCAGTAAGATTTTAAAACTACTTTCACTCCTGTTAATTACAATAACTGTCGTTTGGCAAGTAGTAGTTGTAGTTAATTAGTTGTACTAGTCACACAAGGATATGTGGCGAGGCAAAACTACTATTTAAATAAATATCATAATGATCATAATCAGTTTTTCCACAGTGTTTGTGGAATTGTTGCTTAAAAGCAGCATCACAATTGAGGTTGTGCTGAATATCATCATGGCTGTGAAATCCTTTACTTTATACTTTAAATTTAAACACTGGTGCACTTTTTAGGATGTCATAATCCTAATACTGTATTTCATAGGATGAGAACGGCTGAGATGCTACAGAGACCTATTGGTGACAGTGTATGGACACAAGGGGATGTCTGGGAGGCAGATGGGACGGGGTGATAATTGTGACTTTGTTGGTTATGATGAAAGACCACCTGTCACAACAATGTTTTGTTGCTACAAAATAACTGTCTTCATTTGCTCTCAGTACATGAAGACCTAGCACTAAACTGTATTTATTATAGAAATAACATAATAACATTGAAATACATCAATGTTAGAATGATTTGATTTATTTGTAATAAAGAGGACTTTTTAAGGCATACTGAAAAGTTGGGAAATGAAATTTTAAATTCTGGTGACAGAGCGTTGGAACGGGAAATCTTAGTCATAATATTGATTTAATGGTTATTCTTTCTAAGTAGAAAGATGCCCTTTTCCATTTGCAAGTTATAGCAAGGTTTGCACCCTTTATGCAGCGATTCCCAGGTAAAGAAAAATCTGGCATTTGAAGCTAAACAATTACCTGGGCTGCCCTTTAACTGAGATGCAGTGTTGTAGATGCTCTTCAAATAGAAAGATGCAGAAAGAGACTACTAATAGAAAGAGCACTCAGGTGTGTGTGTGTGTGTGTGTGTGAAAAAGAGAGGAGAGAGAGAGAGCGAGAGAGAGAGAGAGAGAGAGAGAGAGATGCTTGCAAGACAGATCATTTTGTCTAATGGGAATGTTTAATAGGTCTCTCCATCATTTACTCTTTATATGGCCTTCGTCCTCAGCAGTTTGAGAGACTACTTCTCCTTCCTCATTAAAGGACAGATTTTATGATGCGTCATATTCTTTATGTTCAGCACACAAACATATTACAGCCCAAAAAAAGATGTCCTTGGAGATAAGTTAGCATGGAAGCATTGCTGTCCCATTCTATTGAATGAGGTTGGACTGAGGTCTTGCAGTTCATGCATGTTCTTCTATGACAAAGAAAAGTTTCTCCTGAGCATTCTCCGAATCAATTCCTATTCATGGCAACACAGGAAGAAGAGGTAAAAAAAAAAAAAAAGCCTTACTTTGTGCCTGTGTTACTTACAATGAAATGTCACAGCCAACAGGGAATGATTCTTTCTTGCTAGGAAAGTGGTTACAGGTGCCATCCCTTGTCTTCCTATTAACTTTTTAGGTGTTTGTGGAGCTTTGACATTTTAAAGGATAATATGAAATGTACTGTGCATTCCCACAAGTAAATGACTAGAAAAAAGCAATTCTACTTTGAGTAACAGTCAGTTTAATCAGCCTTCAGTTTAAAGAGATTCCACATTAATTTACTTGCCGTAATAAGCTGATTTATCACCAGCTAGACGTCTTTCTCTCGTTGTGTGCAGTCTGACAATAGTTTTCCATAGTTTGATGATGGAAGCCTAAAGAACTTTTAGCTTGTCATTTGTTGTATGAAGACAGAACAAAAACAGATATAAAGGCATACTTGCTATCCCCTAATCAGCACACAAACAGGACAGGAGCTTTTATCTGCTGTGAATAGTTCTAGTTCTGATTGTGGGGGATTTTGATGAGTTCAGAAGACCTTCAATTTATTAATTCCCCACTATTATGGTTTTTGCATTGTATGATCGTTAAAAAATTATACTTAATTGTGAGGAATTGAACAAAGAACTGAGGGTTAACGGTTAGTTAATGGTTAACACAATTCCCGTTGAATCACTTTTAAGACACAGTTCTTACATAATAGTGAGGTGAAAGAATGAGTTTAAAAGGTTTAAAAGAGGTTTTTGCTGTTTAAATGCCTTTCATCCAATAGCCAGAATAAACGTTTTATAAGGTCTTTTTGACATACTGTATCTCCTTAATGTCCACTACTGACTTTCATAAGACATCCTTACAAAGATCAAAATGAGTCTTAATGGCATCATCATTGATTTTTTTATGTCAAAAGGCAGACTTATTTTTGAAATCATTGTTATAGTACAATTTAATTAACTTTTTAAATTTAAATGTAATTATTATAATTTACAGATAAAGAAGCGCAGTTCTGCACACTTAACTCATTTTACAACTATTTTACACAATTAAGCCATTCATGTTTTTCACCCGCTCTCTAGTGCATGGACACTGACTGAATTCAGGTACTCCACATATGTTTAGTATATGTATGTAATTGGTTTAAAAAAGTTACAAAAAGTTGAAATAAAGTTTCACTATTCCCTTAAGCATGATTGTCCACAGAACTGATTGTCCATAGCCTTTCACTATATCAGGTACCGTAGATATGTGAATCTTATTTCCTAAGATACAGTATGTTGTAATGTAGCTGTTATAGCTGTTGTGCATTGCAATAACAGCTAACATTATTAAAACGATGCAGCTAAACTGGGAATAATTATAATAGGCTGCATAATTGCTTAGTGGTTAACACTGTCACTTTACACCTCCAGGGTCGAGGGTTTTGGTCTGTGCTTGGGCAGTTTTGTGTTCTCTTTGTACATTGTGGGTTGCACAGTCCAAAGACATGCGATCTAAGGCTGACTTAGGATTTTAAAATGGCCCATGATGGTGTGGGTATGTGTGCATGAGTGTGTTTGTTTGTGCATGTGTCCTGCTATAGATTGGCACCCCATCCAAACTTTTGCCCGGAGTTTCCTGGTATAGGCTCCAGTCCCCATAACCAGGATAAGTAGTACAGACGATGGACAGATAGGTAATAATAATATTTATAATAAAGCCTGTTGTTGTGTGTCCCAGAGGTTTGTGAGGGCGAGTTTCTTGGACACATCTTTCTCAAACCAATTTCTCCCACAGAATCCCTCTTGGGTTAAGGGCAGTGACAGAGGCAGATCATTTCATCACAAAAAGTATTTTCTCCAGATTATATCGCTTGCATAGCTACAAATATGTGTTTTGAGTGATTTGAAAATGAAACAATACACTTCAAATGAAAAATAAGCAAAAAATGCAATCTATGTTCAAATTATGACAGGTCGTGTATGCATGATAGGATATAGTTGCATTCAGGCAACTACAGTATATAGCAACAACGCTGATATAATGATAATATTTAATATTGTCCAGGTATTCTACATTTAAACAGGCTTTATATGTAATACTATATTAAAATGGAAACACATATCTGAAGTATCTATAAGAATCGTTCCGTTCTTATTGCTAAAACATTTCTATTAAATCCTTGCCTTCGAGGCCTCAAACTATCCTATATCCACAAATAATCCACAACCCAAGGAGAACACAAGGGAAGGTAATGTTTTCTTGCCTCTGGTGTCAAATATATTTAAAATGAAGGCTTACTCATATGGATGGCATGGATTTGTAAAGACTATGTAAAGACTAAAACATACTAAGGTATATTGTTGGAAATTAATCAGTGGTGTGATTTTTCTGAGAATTCAGCACTGTAAGTTACTGATGGATGCATGATATGGGAATATAATATATTAGAAATTAAAATAATGAAATACATATGAAACATAAACAAGAAACACATGAAACAAGGACCAAAATAAGCATTATATGATGACATTATGAGGACAACAACAAAAGACTAGCTATGAGTGCTGGATATAACCAAGAAGCAGCATCCAGTACTAAAAAATTTGTCCAATGTGGAAGTGTGAGAACTTGCAGTATATTGAATGACCACTGTGGCCGGTTGCAAAATGCATTCAATACTGATAGACCCCCATGTTAAAATGTCCAAATTTACAACAGAAATAAAAATGTTTGCGGCCTGGGACAAAAAAATGGGTTTGGTTTTTCACAGATAGATCTACCTCTCATGATTATTGTAGGGGGTGATTTTTTTCTGTAACTCATCCATTATAATAAGATTAAGCCATAACGTTCTGCATAATTCGGTGCATGACCGAGTTGAGTGACAGCTGCATTGCAGGTGTCAAGCCGCTAGCTGTTTTTTTACAAGAAATGTATGGGTGTTGACATGGGACAATGTGTAGGATATGGATGATGGAAATTCAATCAAACAAACATTAGCCACCCTAGAATTTTAGCTAAGATAGCTAGCTTGTGGCAACAGGGGTAAGCAGGCGTGTTCCCATCAACAACCATACTTAATACATTCTTCCCATTTGACAACTTAAGGATTAACCAGGGTTTAGACAGAGTCAGCTCCTGCCCAGATGGTGATGACCAGAGCTCCCACAGGTGAGCTCTAAAACTGCTTTTCTGAAAACCTATGGGTGACATCAAAGAGGGTTTTTCCAGTTTTTTTATATACAGTCTATGAATATAACGGGACTTAAAGACGAATGCTAGTAAAAAAAAACATTAATCATGTGCAAAGCAATCATGTGACATGTGTTGTGGTCATGTGTTGTGCAGTGGCTGATGCGTGGTATACGTGGTCCTGTGCCATGTTGGTGTGCAACCATAACAGAACCACTCCCATTTAATGTGCAACTCCTGGCACTCATGTGGCTCTCCTCAAGTGGGGGCTTTGGGCAAACTCCATTCTCGCTCTCCATTTCTGGAGGCGCTTGGGTCAATGAGGCACAGTACTCTTAGTGTAGCAGGCCAGAGATGTGATGTCCACTGCTGGGCGGGGAGGCAGCATGATTTCCTCTGCATAGCTAATGGGTGGTGTGCATTCCAGTGTGAAGCACAAGAACAGAATGTTGTCCACTGCAACGCCAGAGGGGAAGTAAAGCCCAAGGTGGAGCCAGAGGGGGGAACGATATGGTTGGATGTGGAGGGATGTCCTCAGCCAAGCAAGGAGGCAGAGAAACGTCTTCAGTCAAGTAAGGAGGTGGAATAATGTTTGAAGTGCTGTAAAGGCATTCACAGTGGTCCAGGGAGGGTGGGAGATACAGTAAGCAACCCTTGAATTCCAAGGGTGCTGTGGTAGGTTTATAATACATCCTAATCCTTTCTATGATGTATTCCATGAACATCGAACCAAAATTCCCCCTTGTCAGTCCTCCTGACTACATGAAAAAAACATGTGAAATGAAATGTGAAAGAAAAACAAAAAGTGCTATTGCCCTTAGTTTCAAGTAAGCAGTTACACGCTTGATTTTTTTAAAAGTGAAACATGAACCATAAACCAACAGTAGTGCAGAACATGAATATTGTTTGTGATAATAAAAATATAGAAACAGACTTTAGTCATTGAAAATAATCACTTGCTGAAAAGAATTAAAGCTAGTTGCATTAGGCTTTTAGCAGCCTTAGTTTTCTCTAGTAATGGAAAGGCTCCCCATCGAGGGTGTACTGCGCCACGTTACCTGTATCTGTTTTTTTAAGCTTTTACTGCAATTTTACAACACTTTTTAAACCATAATTCCTTGCTAAATAAAATGCCTTCTACAATTACGCATGGACATATTGTTACAGAGGGAATATCTTAAAGAACTTTTCCTTAAAATCTGTATCGAATGTATTAATACTTTCAGAGTGCCTTATGTAGGTAACTCTTATTCATGGAATGGAGGGAATATTCTATAACATTCAGTCCTTTCTCATAACAGTACTATTTAACATCATAATAAAAATGAAAGTCACACAGGAAAAATGCAAGTGATGTATTATGATTTGCTAATACTGTTTACCATAGTTTAACTTGGGTAAAGTTTAGTGGCATGTGATTATTTTGGCTCTATAATGATAATTTATTTTGGTTTATGTTAAAATTTTAAAGGTTGTTAAAATTCGTAATAGTCATATTTCTGTTCCCCCTATATGTTCATTTTTATAGCTCTCTTATTTCGTGCAGCAATATGAACACAAGGCCCTTATTTTCTTTGTATAAACAGTGTAAAATGATTCATTTGTACCAGTGGTTATGGAGGTATGCAATTTCTGATTAAAAACATAAATTCAATTTTCCAAAGTAAACGACTTACAGTGTGTACATTCATTACTTTTCTCCAAATGTAAGAAAATCGTATTCATACAGTATTTTTCATAAAGAAGACATTGGCTTTACCTACTACTGTAACCAATTGACCATGAGCAACAACAAACAATCTATCTTTTATTACCACTATATCATATCCAATAGTCTGTTTTGTAAAGTCATGCTACCTTTCAGTTATGTGAGATAGATCCATGTATACATGAGCCATACTGTCATTCAGTGTGTGCTTCTTACCCTGTTTACTGTATCATTGTGCAATAAAATATATGTGCAATACTGTATTAATATGTGCAATAGGTGCAATACTGTGCAATACCACTTTTTTTTTTTAGAATACCACACATCCTATTTCATTTCTTGTTAATTGTATTTTTTTTTTCATGCTGTGTGTGTTGTCATCTCTGGAAGCTTCTGTCTCCAAAATAAATTCCTTGTATGTGCAAACATACTTGCCAATAAAGCTCTTACTGATTCAGATCTTTTCTGATGGCTTTCTAAATGCAGATGTCACTTTTGTCATTGTTCTTATTAAAACAAGTCCATTCTTTGTGACTGAATCTACTCTACTTTTGTAGCAATAATCAAATCCTCTTTCAGAATCACTTAGATATGGTTACATTTTCTGCGTTTTATAGGTCACTGAGCATGGTAAGATGGGAACTGTTTAACTAAATCAAGCAATAAATGCTGTAGCAGGGGGGCATTTACAGGAGTTCCTGGGGTGGGGGTGGGGGGGCGCATGAAAACTTTCTACACTGATCCAAGCACTAGTGAAATTCTGGGATTAGGGCATTAGTGAATCAGGGGATTATGTAAAGAAATAAAGTTTTTGCTTTATTCTCATGCAGTAACTCTATTCTGCAAACGTCCCGGTTTGACTAACATCACTCATGAGGTTATAAGCTTCCTGTGATAGAGGACACAATAAATGATACCTGATCTTAAAATAATATGCACTACAGAATCTTCATTAAGTGTAATTAATCTTAATATTCCCTACCATTTCATTTCATGAAACGAATGATTAATCTGCTGACTACACTAATTGTCATTTAGGAAATTTCAAAGAATTTGTCATTTATATTACCTTCATTTCATTCCACTGCATACACACTATACGGCCAAAAGTATGCGGACACCTGAACATCACACCCATACTGTACAGTATGTGGTTCTTTTACAAACGGTTGCCACAAAGTTAGAAGCAAATGTTTGCATAGGATTCTATCATATGTGCTGTAGCATTAAGATTTCCCTTTAATGGAATAAAGATGCCAAAGTTTTTTTTTTTTGCATCTTTATTCCAGTAAAGACCTGTTCCAGCATGCAGTGAACCTGCACACAAAGCAAGCTCTGTAAAGACATGGTTTATCAAGGCTGGAGTGGAGGAGCTCTAGTAGCCTCACAAAGCCCTGAGCTCAATCCCACTGAACCCCTTTGGGATGAACTGGAACGCTGACTATGCACCTGACCTCACTAATCCTCTTGTGGCTGAATGGACAGAGATTTTCCTCATAATTTAAACAGACACAAAACACAAAACAAGAAACAAAATACATGTTGGAAATCCAGGGCAACTACAGAAAAGCTGATTATAAGATACAGTTTCAAATGTTAGACATCACCTGCGTTGGCTACAGAGTTTTTTAAAATGAGATAAAATGTTTAAACTAAAAAGAATAATATAATCAGTATTATTATTATTTCAGGTTGAAGCCCACATACATGTCTGACTGTCTTTCTGTACGGCAGAACTCTCTGCATAACTGTTTAATACAAAGGGGGAAAAAATAAGCTCGAGAGTTATACGCCATGTTTACTACACTAAGCACTTCTTTCATCACATTACTGCTTTAATTAGCACCACGATTTCGGAACATACAGTATGAGACAAACTGGTTTTAAACTTCCAGCAGGAATAATAAACATACAAGACTCATCTTCCAAGGTTCAGTTTTCAAAAGTTACAGTACTGTACATACCTTTTTAAAAAATTTTATTTTAAGTAAGCCATCGCATGTCGCTCGTTTGTTTGGTTAGGATTTCGACACTTTGTAGGAGCATTGCGGTCATTTCTGTGTCTCCACATACTCTGTGTATTTACGGTAAACTATCGCGTTGATTGGGTCTGTTGAGTGATGCGTATAGCCACGCCCACTTTGATGGCAACAGCGCTATATTCGTCCACAAAAGCGATGGCTGCTGAGGTATTCTGGCACAAAACTGCTCATAACATCCCTTCTACTTAACATTTTTATTTAACTTATGGTGCCGGTTTAACTTCAGCCAAATGCGAAGAATACATTAAATTCTGTCCAGTCAGTTTTGCGTTCCGCTGTGACAAAATCAGCTGGACTGACATACAGGTAGAAATTTTAAAGTGTAATTTTTATTTTGTTTGCGCCCCGCCCCCTCCAATTTTTTTTTGCACCAGCTGCCACTGGTTCTGACTAATGTACAAACAAAAACGTTCTTTTATTTATATAGATGTATCAACTGGTTTCATCTCAAATGATCTCAGGAATCTTTTTACATTTACATTTACATTTAGGCATTTGGCAGACGCTCTTATCCAGAGTGACTTACAAAAAGTGCTTTATCACAAAAAGTTTACATCACTGAATACATACTTACACTGGGTTAACTAGGTTAATAACTAAGTGCCATTAGTCCATCACACCTGGGAAGAGGGATTTTTTTTTTGGGGGGGGGGGGGGTTTAGTCCAAGTACTGGAGAAACAGATGCGTCTTGAGTCGGCG
>JAQMYG010000003.1:11967266-11993282 GCA_030014215.1 Clariallabes teugelsi
CAAAAGGAGTGAAAAATCGATTCCTGAGCAACCGATGTCAGCTAATTCAGGACCTTCACTGTAGACAGCGCCTTGTACCATCGGACGTAAGAGGCAGCGACTTAAGAAGACTTCTAAGGGACAGTCTGAGAAACACACTTAGAAAAGTAATCACTTTACGTAAGATATATCTTAAGAGTCATCTTAGCGCGCTAAGAGTGTGCGTTATCGAGAAACCGGGCCCAGAACACAGAAAAATAGTCTACAGTATGCCACTTGACATGGGTGGCTTACCAAATTCAAATTCACAGAAAATAATTAAAAACAAATCTTGATCCAAGCTCAATGAACACAACGTTACTTAAAGTTTTATCAGTTTTTTTCTGGTGTTTCCAATGAATATCTAATTCAGACAAGTGCATGGTCATTGTTGATCAATTATAACCAAAAATTGTAACTGCTTTAAGCTAGAAGGATAATTCTGACACCTTTCTATCAAATAACCCTAAAGATACTCAAATCATAAGATGAACTACACTTATAATTATTGTCCTTGCTTCAATTCGAATTCACTTACAGATACAAGTACAAGTGGGTCAGATTCCAGTCTATTTTTTTAACACCAGAACCTGAAACTCCAACACATTTATTTTCAGTTCTCAAAATGTTAAGTTTCAAGAGTTTTCAAAGGTGTCTCTTCCTCTCACTGGGAAAGTGCAAGACAAAGGAAAGCCAGCAAATGACGAAAACAAATAGAGACGTGCCAAACAGGCACCACAAAACAGGAAAAGCAAAAAAAAACAAAAAACGAATGCAGTGATAAAAAGATTGAACATCTTTGGGATGTACTACAGAGAGTTGACAGTTTGGAGAATGCTCAGGGACAAATGTAATTGTTATTTTATTATTATTTTGGCATAGAAATTCAAATATTATAAAAATCTATCAATATAAAAAAAAATTATAAATAGATTATGCAACATTCAAAATATTGCATAATCTCTTTATGAAATCTTAATAGACTTTATTTTGCTTTTCACTTCACTTTTGAATCTACTTGAATCCACATTTTTGAGTCATTATCTGAATTACACTGTATGAGGAGGTACATTTACAGTAAACTATATACATTACATTAAAGTGTCTCTAAAATCATTAGCCTGCAAAAACAATATTTTGGCCTTGTAAAGCATTTACATATTAACAATATGTCTGTTTTACTACAATAAATTAAGTTTGTATATGTAGTTAATTCTATTTAATGACAAACAGATCATGTATTAATTTTTGCTCAACTTACATATTTTACTGAGTAATTATTCCTTTTATTTAAGTATGTGGATTCGTGAATGATTTACGATTGGATTTACGATTGGATTGTAATTGGATTTACGATCCATTGAGAAAACATCAAGGAAATGTTTTGTTATTTATTTATTTATTTATTTATTTTACTTTTATAAATATAGCAATGTTTATGCACTTACTTACTCACCCACTTACTCACTCACTCACTTACACACACACTTACACACTCACTCACTCACTTGCAAAAATGCAATTGCAATCCTATATTAGGATGATGCTTGAGGTGGAATGGAAGTTTAAGTTGTTTCCTATTAACAGTTTTTCTGCTTTGATAATTATATAAGTTTCTGAAGCCTTTAATATGTATAAGTTTATTAAAATCCATCTGTTTGCAACAATGAGTTCTTTTTATGTAAAAACTAATTAAATCAACTTATTCATTGATATATCAAAGCATACAAAATACAAAAAAAGAAAAATTAAAACTCTCATAATCTTTTTTAAAAAAACACTTTCACTCAAAAACACCCTGGGTTATATATAATAGCTAGGCCTCTTGATTGTTTTTATTTTTATTTTTATTGAAATATGGATGTTACAACATTTTCTTTGATGACCTTTGGTAAAAAAAAATATCAGGACAATTGATTTTGTAGCTCAGTGAACTTCTACTTTGTTAGAGTCATGTATTAGTGGCAATGTGTATGCTTGCCAGTTGAGGTGAATTAGAAAACTGAACAAAGGCTTCCATTAGGCGATGCTTCCATAAAATGCTCCCGAACTTGGCTCTTGGTGCTAATAAAAGTTGACATGAGAAACTGCTCTATAACACAATTATATAGCAAAGGCTTTTACAGCTGTGACAGTCCATACAATATTATGTTTATTTTCTCTTCCCATTAATTAATGTAAATAAATGTATTTCTGCTTTAAAGATTTTTATGAATACATATGTAACGAACAAAATAAACGAATCGTTCAAGAATGACCCATCACTACATGGAAAAGAGTTATTGTATCTGTATATGGTCATATGTACACATGTATAGTGTCCGAAGCACACTAAGCTAGGAAGACATTTGTTCAATACTACATCCTACAGTAAACAAACCAAGAAAATTGTATCACAATCTCATTTCAGCAAACATTCATTGACATGGGAATTATGTTCATTTGGCAACAAAGTTGGAAAAAGGCAGTCTTTTTTAAAATCTTCATAAGAATTTATGGAGTTCTATGTCCATTATCAGCAAAGTCTTATATATGGTCGTATCATGCAAAAACTGCATTTTTTGGGAACAGTGGAATGGAATACAGACAGGTACATGTCTATCTTAGTGTTATTGATTATTTATTAGTATTTTAGCAATGTGGTAGTTATAAAAAAAAATGAGTTAAGCTTCATATATTGCAATAGACCACAGTGCACAATATGGTACTGTAACTTCTTTATACTTAATGTTCTTAATGTTTTTTTTTTTTAATCAGTTAGTTTGCACATTCTTTGCATGATTACCGTAAGTCCCTTGAATGTATATTCTATGGTAAATATACAACATACTGTACACCTTAATTCAACTCAGTAAAATCCAGTTTTGTTAATGGAAAATTCCAATGGGGTGGGAGAGAGAGAGCGAGAGACAGAGTCAAAATTAATGAAATCAGGAATGACTGAAGGCATCAATCTCAGGAAGCAAACTGATGCCAAGTCACCATGCCTAGCCCATCATTCATTTCCTATAACAACCAATTTAGCTGATGAACAAACAAACAGGCCTTGACAGACATTTTGCGTTACTATAGATTTCATTTTGGATGAAATGCTCAAAGCCCACACCTCTGTTGCTTTGACTGTTATTGATGCTCATTCTTTTGAAAGAAGTCAACTACTGAGAATCTGATAGGATTTATCTGTGTTTACCGCCACACAAAGCAGTTAGGTTAATTACATGCCAATTAATTTACAACGAAATGAAAAAGGCACAAATAACAAATAGTTTTTCTTCCAACAATTCCACAATCTCTGGTTCAATAAGAATAATCTGCAGTACTGCCACATTAATTCTTTGGATTTACAGATAATAAGACAGAGAGTGGATTCAGTATCATGAATTTGTCTTCTCTTGATTTGGGGGAAACCTTGCCTTGGGAAACTGACTTTGAAAACCATGGTCTGCATGGACAGTGGGTGTTTGTAAGCATACAGATATAATAGAATGACTATCTGGGACTGCAGTCAGCAAACACATTGTAAAACATTTATGTGTGATTTATGTTGTGCTTGCAGCAGTAGGTACCCATTTACATACAGTATAATGTAAGTCAAACAATAAGAGCTCATTAATACAGTGCTCCTGTAGGAGGTCAAACATGCTGCTTAATATTAGTGTGGATAAGAAACCTATGAAAAAGCATTTCCCTTGACATTTAACTTGAGCCATGGGAGAGCAAGTTTGCATTCATCACTTTTTTTTTTTTTTGGTTTTAATTGTCTTTGTGTTGGAAAGGTACTGTAGGGCGAGCTCAGGGGTCTGTCTTCAACCCCAGACAAAACTGCATTTATTCAGTAGGTGTTTTGCTGCAGCAAATTTTTAGAAAATAAAATGGTGCAATGTGTAAAGATAGAAAATATGCAAAAGAAAAGATGCATGAGTGGTCTGCACTGCCCCAGAGAACCAGTGGCTTCAGACATTGCCCTGGGGACAAATGGTCTCCCGTTCAGGATGTTTTATACCTTTTGTTCCCAGGATAGATCCAGATCCACCATGGCCCTTGTCAGGATTTAGTAACATGTTGTGTATATGTTGTGTGTGTAACTAATAAGAAATCTGGTATATAAAATGATCTCAGGGTTGCAAACAATTTTACATCATTGTACACAATACTGTATATTAATTCAGTACACTGAATTAATTACTAAAGATTATTCCACTTTCATCCTAGTGATTAATGACAAGCTGTACTTATTTTTAAATCATATACCCAAGGACACCCATAGCTGTATATTAATTTGATTATAAATGGACGACAGACTGGGCAACAAAAAAAATCAATTCATTGTGGTAATATTTAGAAATATATAATAACTGCATGGCCATTTAATTTGGCCATCAAGAGCATTACATTAAGTTAAATAGTGTGGGGGTGGGTTATGTTAACCTAATACAGTAACAACAATAGCATGAAGTGGGATCAATGACACAGAATGCTCTAAGACCACAACTAATGCTAATTAACTGCTAATCAATAGCCTGTCTCAGAGGATTATCAGATACTGTAACTGTAATCAGTACTGGTGGCTGCAAAGAAACATTTATCATGTTTTGGCATTTCTTTCAAAAAGGGCTGCAAAAGATTTTGATGACATAGCTATTGTAAGCATACTGCTAGCAAAGTTGATGCTCTTCACAGTAAAGCAGTGTGCTTGTTTATCTTATCCAGTTGAAAACCTGGGGGGATTTTTAAAGCCATTTATGTTCAACGCAATGCAAGACACATTCTCACAGATTCTGCGCCTTAAAATACTCTGTTAAAAGGGGGGGAAATCAAATGTAAGATACTGAAGCAAAGTTTTTGACCCTAATTTAATACATACTATACTGTTACTAACGGGATGCAATTTGTTGTGTACTGTGTACATCAATTCATCACAGGATGATGGCAATTCAAACTCGGCCCTAAAAACTAGTTTAAACTAGTTTATAATATATAATATACACTATAACCACACACACACACACACACACACACACACACACACACACTATGCAATATTTTTCCTTAATATCTTATGCCGAATGATATTATTGTATATAAAGATTGCCACTGTAAAGGGAGTGGTAGCTCAAGCGACTAAGGTTGTTGGTTCCCGTATCTGCAGATCCGGATTCGAGCCCCGCCATTACCCCATGCTACCCAGCCACTTCATGCAGTGCCGGTCCCAAGCTCGGATAAAATGGAAGGGGTGCGTCAGGAAGGGCATCCAGCGTAAAACCTGTGGCAAGTTTTCATGCTGATTGATGGTCCACTGTGGCGACCCCTCTACGAGAGCAGGTAAAAGACTAACAACAACAACAAAGAATATCGTTGTAAATTTGTTAAGCCAATTCACATATATAATCAATATTCATACTGTACAGTAAAAGTATTATATATAATTAACATTCGATTTGCATTTACCATAATCAGAGTACTTAATTTGTATTTACACAAGTTTTATTATGTTCAACTTGATCTATTAATTCACTACATATAAATATATTCAAAGTAAAGTGTTGAACTACTAGAAGCCACCACAGCAGCTTCTGATAATCAGTGCATTGAAGCACTAAAATCTCTTTAAGTATATTGAATAGATGAACACCATTCTTCAAGATATTTCTTACTTACCTTTCTACCCAAGGCCTACCTTTCTGCCTAGTGACTCTAAAGGCTATGGCATATGATTTGCATCATCCTCATCAAACCATTTAGTGTGTCTTATGCTCTGTTGTTGTGGGTGGGATCGTCATGGAAGAGACATAGAGAGAAATATTTAATCTTTGGAATTAATTGATCAACTAGACAAATTGTATTGATTTTGTGCCATGATCCTTGATGTATTAATAATTCCTTATTAAATCCATCAGCACAGATTTTTAGACTGATGTATTGGTTTGTTCGACAATAGATGTTACGTAGAAGCGCTAGATTTGATAAAAACCTAATCACAGCTGTCTTTACCAAGTGTGTTTGCCTGACTGAGACAGATTTTAGTCGTCTGTTTGTGTGTATATATATCTCTGTGCACACATGCCTATAATTAGCGTGTGTATGGTGGAGTGTACACGTACATTCTCATCCATTCAAGGATTCTGGGGTACTAATTCTGAAGACCTGCATCCATGTTCCCTTGTCAGTGTTGCACTAATTGAGGAACTGGTGTGGATGGCAGAAAATTGTCCAAGGTGCCAGGCTGTTACACACACCATAGGGCAGAGATGTGCAACACACCTCTGATTCCACTTACAGGATGTTAGCCACCGTCTTTCCATCACAAAGCCAATCTTCACAATTTTATTCTCTAATAGACTGTCAGAGGCTGCCTGCATGACCAAATTGCCTGAGCTTTATTATTATTTCCATTTTTTTTCTTCTAGCTGCCACTGGTTTTGAGACAGAGCCTGTCAAGTGAAGACTTGCACAGGGCTGTCGCGTTTGACTGGGACTCAAATTGTCATTTCGAAAGTGACAAGGTGCTGATTTGCCCGACTGGCAGTGAGCGATTGGACATATCCGTTGACAAATGGGCACAGGGACTGAGCTGGCAGGATGCTACGTGAGACAAAATGCCTTTGGCCACAGGTTTTGAAGGTTCTTGCTTTCTCTCTCACTCTGTTATTCACATTTTTATTGCACATCACAGTTGGACCGGTCCCGCTAAAACACTGCAAATAAGGTCGAATTCAAGGAGTCATCCAGCAACAGCTCTGCTTTTAATTGTAAGTACCCAATTAGTGAACAGAAGTGATAAAGCTGTGCATTTTACAGGCACTTCACAATCATGATTAAAGTCACAATGTGAACAATAATAAAAACGTCATGTCAGCCAAATATTAACAGGCCACATAAATTCCTGTTTATAGCACTCTGTGTGGGTGTATCAATGTACAAATAATAAGGAATTTAGTTTGGTGCCTTGCCATAAAATATTATATCCTATCACACTGAAAACACTGGGCGTGGTCATTTTACCAAAGATTAAACTTATTTTATAGCATTAGAACTCTATGGGGTGTCTTTCATAGCTGTCATTGTCATTTTTATGAGACATATCGGAGGACAGATAATGACAGGTATCTTTTGAAGGATGAAACACAATATGCAGGAGGAGGGGCTTATTTTTTAAATCTTGGGTGGAAGTAAATATGCTTCAAGGATATAGGAATATCTGCACATCTGCACGTAGAAAAAAGAATTAACCCTAAGTTCAATCAGGATCAGGTTTAGGTTTAGCATTAATTCCCTGCCATAATTATTCTGTCAGCGGAAGGTCCCGATGGTAAGACGAATGTGTGTGTGTGTGTGTGTGTGTGTGTGTGTGTGTGTACCTGTACCTGTACCTGTCACGTGATACCAATGAAGGCATTAAGACGTTGGGGTTGGTTGGTTCAGATTGGGATCACTAACATCTTTCCGCTTATATAACCTTTATTATCTGAGACTGCTCAAAGTGATATTCTTGCTGTCATTATAACAATGATCTTTATGCTAACAAGGGTTTTGAGGCTGACTGATTTTACTGGGCCCTCAAGAGGCATTAGCTCCACACAGGCATTTAACAGTGATTGGACTAGATGTAGCCTGAAAAAGCTGGAAGAGTCAATGAGCTCATGCTTTGGCCAAAATCCAGCCTGAATAAAAGAATGGAAACTAGACCTCACGACTCTTTTTTGCGATACACGGTTTAAATAGGTCTAGGTTGAAACCTGGCTGCTCTGAGATTACAGTACAACTCTATAATGCACAGGGTCAGCACAAAGAGTGAAATTAGAATAAAGTCTAGACAGTAGCTAGACTAGGTAGCTGTCATTTAGATACCCATGGCCAAGTGTGTGTGTGTGTGTGTGTGTGTGTGTGGGAGCACCAGGGGAAATGTGTTGCCAGGCTGCAGTGTGTCTTGATATTACAGAATGAAGCATTAGGAGGCTTAGAGACACAAATAACATTTAAATTTTTTTGCATACACTATGTCTACCTGTTTGTATATTCAATCAGAAAATAAAGCACCTTTTATGCACGGAAAAATGCTAAACATTATGAGCTCACATGCAGTTCTTGTAACGCCACAATCAGAACTGCTGATTCAGTCTCTGATGGTTTCGTACCTAGCTCCAAACTCACTGCTAGTTCTACCGTTCATTTATTTTAGTCACAACATTCTTGTGTTGCATCAGACACTTTGCATAGGCTTTAGACTGGACTGTTTTTTTTAGCATGACTCGGATTTTTAGCAAGCAGCTGAGTGTTTGGCTGTGTTTTGTGACCACCTCATCACTACCATATGCAGAGTGCTGCATTATTCACATTCTGCCTGCCAGTCAAGGGGAAAGGGAGGAAAATCCCCTGTTGCCAGATAGATAAATTCTCATCCAGAATTTTTTTTAAAGGAACCCTTCAGTTTTTGACTGACTGCTCCTCCTTTTCAATATTGCAACTCTGACCCTGTGTGTATTTTAAATTTATTGAAACTTATTACTGGAAGAGGTAATATGTCTTCTCTATGCTGGGGTATGGTGGGGCGTTTGGGTACGCTTTTAGCCTGTGCTCCCCTGTAATATTTCTGCTTGATAAATATAAGGGCCTTTTAATTTTAATTAAAGAGCTAAAAAAATTTATTGAATCAAAATGTGGATAGGATACGATCAATTCAATACCAATACAAAAATTCTAATTAGGTAAAGGTAATGGCAAGGTCAGGATCAAATATTTGTAACAATGCTTACTGTATCTACCACATGATTTTAATGATGTGTTTTATATATTTATAATATACATTCAAGCCCGAAATTATTCATACCCCTGGCAAATTCTAAAGCACCTTTTATGCACGGAAAAATGCTAAACATTATGAGCTCACATGCAGTTCTTGTAACGCCACAATCAGAACTGCTGATTCAGTCTCTGATGGTTTCGTACCTAGCTCCAAACTCACTGCTAGTTCTACCGTTCATTTATTTTAGTCACAACATTCTTGTGTTGCATCAGACACTTTGCATAGGCTTTAGACTGGACTGTTTTTTTTAGCATGACTCGGATTTTTAGCAAGCAGCTGAGTGTTTGGCTGTGTTTTGTGACCACCTCATCACTACCATATGCAGAGTGCTGCATTATTCACATTCTGCCTGCCAGTCAAGGGGAAAGGGAGGAAAATCCCCTGTTGCCAGATAGATAAATTCTCATCCAGAATTTTTTTTAAAGGAACCCTTCAGTTTTTGACTGACTGCTCCTCCTTTTCAATATTGCAACTCTGACCCTGTGTGTATTTTAAATTTATTGAAACTTATTACTGGAAGAGGTAATATGTCTTCTCTATGCTGGGGTATGGTGGGGCGTTTGGGTACGCTTTTAGCCTGTGCTCCCCTGTAATATTTCTGCTTGATAAATATAAGGGCCTTTTAATTTTAATTAAAGAGCTAAAAAAATTTATTGAATCAAAATGTGGATAGGATACGATCAATTCAATACCAATACAAAAATTCTAATTAGGTAAAGGTAATGGCAAGGTCAGGATCAAATATTTGTAACAATGCTTACTGTATCTACCACATGATTTTAATGATGTGTTTTATATATTTATAATATACATTCAAGCCCGAAATTATTCATACCCCTGGCAAATTCTGTTCAAAGTTACTTTTATTTAACCAGCAAGTTTTTTCTTGATTAGAAATAACACAGGCATCTCCCAGAAGATAATAAGACAATGTACAAGAGGCATCATTGTGGGAAAAATTATTACTCACCTTTTATTTACATTTAAACAGAAAGTGGCATGTCCAAAAGTATTCATTCCCACCATTATGTTTGACAGTGGGGATGGTGTTCTTAGGGTTGAAGACATCTCCTTTAGCCCTATGTTTGTCCATTCTCCAAATAAAATTACTCTTGTTCTCAAGAGGAATCACAGTTACAGTAGATGCCAATCGGAATCTCCTTGACTAAACATGGTGCAAACAAACAAAACCAGAACTATGAACATGGACTAGGGCTGGAACTCCAGAAAACCAGGAACTTAAATAGATTGTATTTAAGTTTAAAGTACACTTTAAATTACACTGCATTACTTAGCATAAGGGTTAATGGTCAAAACGCGTTTGAATGAAAGAACATGCCGGCTTTGCTTTAAAGGTAGCGATTATGTTATTTACTGCATTACTAAGCATAAGGGTTAGTAATGCAGTCAAAACCATCAACATCATGTTTGAATGAAATAACATGCCGGCTTTGCTTTGAAGGTAGCCATTATGTTGAGGATTGGATCCATGGCAAGGGTTCATTTTAGCGCATTAGTGCTTTTTTCTGATGCTCAAATGGCAATATAGCCAGTTAGTTGGACATACTGCGTTCCAATCGGCAAGTAGTTCTCTGCAAAGTAGACTCCACAGGGAGCAGGGAGCACACTTTAAAGTGCACTGTGGAACGTACCACAGCAATCACCAATTCATTGCACTTCCTGTGATAGCCTTATGTAAAGACCTGCATTTTTTTCCTACCTGAATTTTGTTGACCTGAATTGTAATACATGAATATTGACAGCCTGAATTGGTGAGGTTGGAAAATAATGGAGATTATTATTATCTTTTTACAATTAAATATATTTTTGCATTCAGTTTTAAATGCTTGAATTGAATTATTATTTGCAATATACAACCACAAGAAATTGCAGCACCAAAAATTTCAAGCACTGTACAGTAAATGCTATATTGTTTTTCATTCACATTTATTTGCAATTTTTCTTTAAGGAATTTTGTCACTGTTACACTTCCATAGGAAAAAACATTTAAACCCTTTTCTGCTAAATCATGAAATGATAAATTATTTGCCATAGTTGCACATTTTTTATAGAATACACAAGATTATTTTTTGCACCTTTCAGCGTACACACACCTTCTGTCATTCATTTCCTTCCCAAACTAAACCTAGGCTTCACCGCTGGAAAACGTTGCCTCCAGGCACCATCAGTGTCAAGAAGCAATGGACATGGAATTAAGACACTGTTCCTACCTGTCGAGAACACTTTCAATTACTCTTTAACTGACATTAATGCCCTTGAGAACATGTGGGCAAAACCGAATGAGACCAGAGCAGAAAGCTCACAGCCTCCAACCCCAGCAGTCAGATGGAGTCACATGATTAACCACCCTTCGTAAGACCTGCAGGAGTGAACTGTGAATTAATTGACCGTTAATTGGATGCATTTATCTGCTCACGGTAATAAAGTAGGAACTGGGAGCATTATTTAAGGGATGATATAATAACTAGGCCCTGTACATGTCCCTAGTAAATTGAAAGAGATTTTTGTGTGGCTTTTTATTTATTTCTTGTTGTTTTTTTTTGCTTGATGGCCTGGAGGCTTTATGAAGGGGGTAGAGCAAAGAAAAAGACTTGAGTGCAAGCATATTAACAACATTACATTGTAGTTTTTGTTTTGTTCAGCTCTCCAGATAAACCAGGGTTAGGGTTAGGGTTAGTTATATAACCCAGTTATATGTAACCCAGTTATATGAAGACTACTATGTACAAATAAGACACTGTCAGGTGCCTTTTCCAGATAAAAAAAAAAAAGTAGCAAATAAGAGATAATTATGTTTAGGAGAAGTCAGCCTTTTTAAAATCCTTCTATGGTATTCTGCATCATAGACATTTATGGGTGAACTAATTCAAAAAACATTTGTTCACAAAAAGACCTTCTGTAGAAGAGCTTTAGAATGAACATGTAGAGTATAGGTTTTGATAGATGAATGACTTCACAGCAGCTATGAAAAAAAAAACCTCACATACTCATTTTAAACCTTTCTTACACACAGAAGGAAAAAAGATACCTCACTGGCACCAGAAAACCATTTTTCCCACTTTTTGATTTTTTGAGTTTATGCAACATGGAAAATAGTGACGGGATTACAGTATGCATTATACGAAAACAGGAGAAAAAAAGTAGTACTTAGAATTAACTAGAAATGTGGAAGTTCAAAATCTTGACATTGCCATGGTACTACTGTAAGACCATTGAGCAAAACCTTTGGCTACCCTTTAACTACACAACATAGTGGTAAGTTGTAAGTGTCTACTAAATTGGTAACTGTACTGTAAATGCAATAAAGAAATCGATAATAAGAAGGTGCATCATCTGATCATCATACACTACCCATAGGAAACTAGAACATCAACTGTTACCCAAACTGTTAACACTGGTACATTAGTTTAACTAGTAGTGTACAATCAAAAGTGCAGTTGAAAAAGTAATACCCCAAGCTTAAACTAAGACAATTAGTATAATTTGTGCAATACTTTCTTCTTACTGACAAGTACTGTTTGCACTATACTATTTGCACCATTTAAGTCCCACCGCACATATATTTTGTCGCATAAATTTCATTTGTATACATTGTTATATTTATTTTTTTAGCACTATTATATATTTTTTGTCTTATTCTTACATTCTCTTTATTGCTGCTGGTCTCTGACAGCTACCAAACAAATTTTGTAGCATTACTACAATGACAATAAAGTCTTTTTATTTTTTATCCTTATCTTATCTTTGACTATATGCAATAATTTATTGCACTGATAAATCAATGTTTACTTCTAATGTTTTGAGTCAGTTTGCTTCTTGGTTAAGCTATGATATAATCAAAGTATCATTAACTCTACAAAATAACCTCAGCATTCAGAAAGACTACACTGCTGTATCTCTCTGATCCTTCTTTGTCGGTGTTGTAATTTGTATACTCCAAGGTGCTATTGTAACTATTCATCAAAAATGACATTTTGGGATATGATGGGATTGTCTCAGTTCTCAACAGGAAGAAAGAACGTCTGAAGTGTTGCTTGTGGGAACAGAGGAAAAAGGTCAGAGGCCAGGAATGTGTCTCATCTAAAAGCTAAGATGGAAATGCCATCTGCTCCATTCAAAGGACCCAAATGGTCAGATGGGCAACACTGAATAACTGCATATAAATTGGATGCTTCCTTACTTGATTGGAATTGTCGGTTGTGTATGTTTCAGAGATCTAAAATATGTTACTGATGGAATTTGATGCATTATTTTACAGTTCAATTTGACTGTCATATAAAGAGTCATTATTTATTGTGACATTCTTTGAGATATGAATTTTGTTGTTTTTTTTGTTCACTGGGCTCTGAACTCCAGCACAATGCATTGAATAAGGGTTGAAATAACAATAGCTCAGTAACAGCACAGAAACAATGCACAAGCAGACATATTTGTGGAACAAATACATACGTTTCAAATGATTCAGTCTTTTTAAAATACACTAAGGTGAAAGAAGGTGAAAGAATAACATTGTTGCTTGTTGGTTATCAAACATAGATGGATTATAAAGAATATTCTCTGTTTATATATGTAACAAATGATTAATTGTGTAAGTTTTATAAGTAGCAATAATCAGACCCAGACTGGCCATCAGGAGCATTCAGAGATTTCCTGATTGTACGGTACATACTGTATGGGTGTATGCATGTATGTATGTACTGTATATGTTTTTACTTCATTTCACTTGATTACAATATCCGTTATGTGATTTTGACATAAGGGACAATACAAAAAAAATATTTAAACACAGAAACGTGTTACTGTATAACACAACCTTATGTCAACTATAATACTTGACCCTGGCATTTACAGTAGTTAACATGAAGTACCAAAAGTACCATGACCAAAAGTAGTTTTGCCTAATGGAATAAGCCTTAAGCCTAATTTTTAATATTTAATTTCTCATTAAAGGCTTATTTGGTCTAATATACATTCCCAATATTATGCCACAGGGTGTCTTCTGCCATTGTATACTGTAACTATGCCATTGTATAACTATGGCATAACTCTGGAGCAAAGGTAAGTTTTTTTGCAGTGTAAACTAACGTTGGCACAAGTTAGATTATTGTTTGTCCAGCCAGTATCAACTTTAACCTTAAGTTCGTATACAGATGCTCAAAGCAAAACCCAAGAACAATCCAACAATGTTACTGTCAGAGCTCTTGGCTCTTATTCTATATCAACACCGCTGCCACATACACACTCTGAAAATACAAATAAAAACTCTCAGTTGTTTTGCAGCAACATGGATCCTAACCACCTATAAATCCAAGAAAATGTCCGTAGCTTTTTACTAGCTGTCTTACAAATTCTGGAGTCATATTGTTTGCCTTACTAAATTACAAGTGAAAAGGCAGTTTTATCTACAACCTATGGGCAGAGACAGGCAGAAACCCCTCTAGCTGTCTTTCATTGTGTGCATTGCTCCTGGGAGCTGCTGTTTATTTGCTTTGTAAGTACAACAAGGTAGGAGTGCTTATCAGTCATTTTTTTTAGGAGCTGCCAATCATTAATGTCTGAGTTGTATGCATGTGCCAAATCGATTGGCATGCCTTTAGGTCATACTTAATCACAATGAACACTTGATCCTAAAACAGGTTTTGAAAGCAGGGAACTACAGGAAATAGAATTATAATATAAATATTGTACTATTTTTTATATCGTAGGGATAGCCTATCTTATAAAATTCCTTAACATCTCAGTTCAATAAACGGTGCAAACTCCGGGAGGGGAATGGGTCGGGGGGCAGAGGGAGGGGGTGGGGTTGGTGTTTGGGGATTTACAGTAGGGTAAAGCTTGCAGTCCCCACAGGTGCCTGGCAAAAAGGACCAATTATTCATAGAGGAGTTCTGGGCCGCAAAATATCATTGTCAGCTTGTCACTGAGTGCCAGGTAAAAGAGAAGGAATGAAGACAAATCCCAAAAGTGACATGACAGACGTCCCTCTTTTCTTCTTTCACCTCGACATCTGCTCCTATGGGCTCTGATCGAGCCTGTTTTGAAGCTTTAAACACCACCTATCATTTTTCTTGAGCTCTCAGCTAAAACTTGCTGTAGAATGGATCATACATTGTGGCTTGATAGAGGATTTTATTCACTATAAGGTGAAATTACAATGTTGCACTCACTGGCAGTGCAGCATGCCTTTGCCAAGAAGGCACCAACAGTTTATAGTTCATTAGATAAAATATATCTAGCATGACTAATCCCATTTTTCATTCCTACAGAAAATGCTTGTTTTAGTTTGTCTTTAAAAATCTGTACCAAGTACTAAATGTATTCAGAATAAAACATCATCTGATCTTACAGTACCTTTTAATTGACCTTTTTCATCTTTACCTTATTTATTCATATATATTTTTAAATACCATTGTGGTTGTGTTCGTGTGTACATTAGACTTTATTTAAAAAAAAAAAAGTCATAACAACAAGGTCATAAAAAATATTTCCTTTTACAATATACACAGATCGGTCCCAACATCACAATGCAAAACATTATGCCTAGTATTGTGCAGGTTCCCTTTGGGTAATTTGGGCATATCTGACCCCTCGGGGCATCTCACTGCAGGGATCTGGTGGTGTGGTGTGGTATCTGGTACCAGTATGTTAGCAGCATATCCTTTAGGTGTTATAGGTTGCAGAGTGGGCCTCCATTGATTGGATTTGTTTGTCTGGCGCAAACAAATTGGACTGGGATGTGGGGAGTTCAGAAGTCTGAATAATAAGGCTAATATAGTCATCATTAGTCATTAGTCTGAGCTGACAGGCAGGCTATACTGATGACAACCTTTACAATAGTTTTGAGGGGAAAATCATAAAAAATTTTACAACATGCCAAACCTTGAGCTATAACATCAGAACAGAACACAGAGTTCCACTCCTGTCAGAAAAGATCAGGAATCTAAAGTAGCCATACTGTAGGTTCCGTGAAACTGAATAGGTACTGTAAAGACTAGAATATAATAAGCAAACTTAAAATTAGTGCATAATGCAAGTATTAGTATATGAGCATGCATCATACTGATATACTGTAATATTATTAAACTATGAAATGAACCTAAAATAAATTGCATGAAGTGTCTACATGTTAGAAGAAGACCCTTAACCCTTCAAACACTTTTGACACAATCAACTACAAGATTCTTTTTTCCATCCTTATGAATCTTGGAATTTGTAACACATAGAATGGTTTGCTTCCTAACTGAAGCATCCCATGGAAGGGGATTCACATCTGCTCCTTGCAGGTACTCCCCTTGTGTTTCACAGGGTTTAGTGCTTGGTTCTTTTCTGTTCTCCCTCTATACTTGATCTTTCGATACCACTCTAAACAGATGACACTCAACTCATCATCTCTTTTCCTCTCAGCATGGCATCTCATTGACTGAAACGTAATCCCAGCAAACTAAACTGTTATTCACCCTAGGTGATTCCTCCTCCTGTCAAGAAATTGTGATCTCTCCTCAGCTCTCACATTCTCACACACACAACACACAACCTCGTGGTAACCATGGACAATCAACTGTCCTTTTCTTTTCACAATGCTAATCTGACACACTTGTGACAATTTCTCCTCAACAATATCAGAATGAATAATCAATTTCTATCCACACAAACCATTGTTCAGTCTCTTATCATTTCATGTGTGGACTACTGCAAATTGTCCCTGGAAGTCCTGTCTCTGAGTGCCATCCACCCTCTGTAATGATCCTGAATGCAGCTAATTGACTTAAAAGCAAGTGTTACCAATCCAGTTTATACTTCTGGGTTTATATACATTATTTATAGTTTATATACATTAATTTTAATAATACCATATTAACATGTGGTTTTGATAAGACAGCAATAGTTCAGATAAATTAATTATTTATCCTTTTTGATCTAAAATGATCAACATCAACACAAAATGTTTACCAATTCTTGAAAGAATCTCAACAAAATCTACAAAATCTATATGACTTAATCCATAACCTTCTTAACCCATTACAGGTGATTTTAAGGCTTTTACTGCAGTTATTTGCAGTTCTAAGAATGCAATGAGTACTGACACTGCCTCCTACAAATTTCTATTGGCAAGATACACAGCATTAAATCCAATGAGAGTTGCCTATGTACAGTAAATGAGACCAACCAAGTTTGACTGCAGTTCAAGCCTATGGCAAACTACTAGGTCATAACATGGCTATTCTTCTAGGCAATAATGATACATTTCCAAGGCTATATGCCACAGTGGAATCCATTTTAAAAAGTCTTGGTGCTCTTGGAATATCAAAATAGTGACATCTGGGTGATTTGCTTCTGGTGTTCTATATCAAAATGACTGAGATTTATTCAAAATAGTGCAAAAGAGACCACAAAGTTTACCTTTCAGTAGAGACCAGGATTGTGATTGTAGTTGGGAGAAAGCATAGAGAAAGGGAGAAAACATAAGAAAAAAAGTTTGCATTTGCCAGATATGCATTACAGCACAGCAAAATCCTCCGCTTCATACAGCCCTGCTTCTAGGATGTTGGGATCAGAGTTAGGCATATAGCAAGCTGCTGCAGAAAAGTCTTCCCACATGTAAGTGTAAATTGCATACTGAGCAATCAGATGGCCTGCTGGTAAGAACTGTCTCTGAAACTAGTAGTCCAAGCACTAATAGCTTTGTACCTTCTGCCAGATGGAAGAAGTCTGAACAGTGTGAGCAGGCTAATTAGTGTCCTTTATGGAATGTGTTGCCTTCCTGACATAGAGTGTATTGAAAGCGCCCAACATTGTAGAAGTTTTGTTCTGCCAATGCACTGTGCTGTCCAAATCACATTCTGCAGTGTTCTGTGGTCTTTTGCTGATCAGTTGCCCTACATGAGTGCATTCGTGGAAGTTAATGAGCACTGTTTGAATCATGTATACCTTTACTTCCTTGTCTCTGGAGGAAATGCTTTGGTAGGTCTTTTTGATTATACTCCAATATCTTCTTGCATATCTGACTGATGTCATTGCTCATGGCAACCTACAGAATCTGAAACTATTAACTTTCTCCACACCATCTACTCTAATGAGGAATGCCAGTCTGACATTTCTGAAAACATGAATGTTTAAAAATATTTTTTTGTACAGAATTTTAGCAGTTAAAGGAAAGAAAAAAAAACAAATATTCCACCAAATGCCTAAATCTGATTTTCATGATTTGTTTATTGTCTATAAGACTCTACTGTATATTGATGTCAAATTAGTGCTAGAGTTGATAATAGACAGTGTGGTACATTATAATACAAGTGCCTACTTAGAGGTTTCCTAAGCAACTTTTATTTAGGTATAACCCCCCCACCCCACCCCAATAAAATACAAAAGTAAATACCTATTCTGTACTTTTTCATGTTCTATTTCTGTTTTATATAACTTGAACCCATGCTTGAAGTATAACCAAAATTTATCTGTACAAAAACTTTTGACTGACACTGTAAATTATCATGATTACAGAAATCAATGACCAGGTCTTTAGTCTTGCTGACATTGAGTGACAAAAACATCATTATGTCAAGTCCCTGACTTCCTGAATTTAAATGCAAAAATTGAGTGCAAAAAGAAGAAAAAGAAGAAGAAGAAGAGAGAAATCTAAGTAGGTGAGATCAGATATCATTTTTTTCCATGGCTGCCAATCTTGGAGATGTGGGTGAAATTATACGCATCTCTCTATTGACTATTCCATTGCTAAAGGGGTCATGAGGCCATGGTAATAGTGATAGCAGCAGGTGGTTATAGCAATATCCATTGGGCACATTAATAAGTATACTGTTTCATATCTATAAATTCTGCCATTCACTCAGTCAATTTATCAGGGTTGAATGACTGCAGCTGTGAGAGAAACAAATGTTTATTGAAGAACTGAAGACCAGATCTCCAAGAGAATAAGACATCTGTGCACATAATTTATGTCCTTGATGTTTCATCCACACATAGACCTGCACATGATACCATCTTAATATGGTATGGGTATAAAATATCTTAGGGACATTTTGCATTAAACTTTTGCAGATAGGGTATTATAGTACATTCAAATAGGATATACTTTGCATTCATCATAATCTGAGTTCTTGATGTTGGTTGTGTCATTAATGAAAAAGCATTTGGTATTTGGTACTGTATGTCTTGCATTTTTGCACTTTGGCTGGTATGGGCCAATAAGATAAGACTTTTACCATTCACACAAAGTTAACATGGTCATATAAAAAAAGAGCTTAAACATAAATGTGTTTAAGTAACTACAGTACAGTACTTAGCCAAACAAACACTCTTCATTGTAATAAGTAACTTGATTGTTAGTGTATATTTTGGCCAAAAAGTATGTGGACATTTGCCCATCACACATATACAGTACTAGACAACGGTTTGGACACACCAGTCAAAAGTTTGGAAAGCAAGACCAAACATCTCCAAATATCACTACTGTACCTCAGATTAGAGCCATTATGAAGGCTTTACAGAGCATAAGTAAAAAAACACATCTCAATATCAACTGTTAAATAATACTTTTGCATATTTTGGATGCCTTCAGCATTGTACGATGTGTAAAGAAATAAAATCAGGAAAGACCATAGAATTAAAAGGTGTTTCCAAACTTTTGAACGTTCTGTTAAACGTTCTGTTACAAATTTAATCCCCCCCTTTTTTGTTTCCACAACATTCTCCACACCTTTGGAAAGGATTTGGAAAGATTTTGGAACCTGGCTGTGGGAATGTCTGTTCACTCAGCAGAGCATTTGTAAATATTGGCAGTGATGTTGGGTGTTCAATAGAGTTGAGGTCAGAGCTTTTCCATGTCCACCTTGGCAAACCATGTCTGCATTGAACTCAATCAGTGTGCACACGGCCATACTTTAAGAGGTTTGGGTCTCCTAGTGCATTTTCACATTAGTCACAATTAATTTGTACCTTGCCCAGGAACGGTTGGTCCTCGTTCCTACATTATTATTGCTCTCCATTCTCTGGCACACTTGCGTATTTACACTCTCCATTAAAGCAGATGGAAGTACAGTATGCACCTACAGTACTTTGCCATTGAACATGAAATGATCTCGGAAATGATCCTGGGGTCTTAATATGAAAACGCCCTTAGTTCCAGTGAAGGGTTTAAGACTACAGCATACAAAGACAAGCTGGATTATGAATACAGAGCTTCCAGTTTAATTATGATCGTTAAACTGTGTGGCAACTGTTTGGGAGAGAATTATACAAGAAATTATCAAGCTTCAGCTCTGTTTTTTATTACTAAGGAACACCTTACCCTACTATGGTTAAACAACAAACCAGATTATAGTTATGTTAATGTGCTTACTTACTGAAACCCTTTTAGTTTGTTCACTTGGATATTTAACTTCCTGTCCAACTTTCAATATAATTAAATCCAACTTTGCCAAAGATTCTCTTCACTGATATTACTATCCAAAAACTCTAAGAATCCTAGCTAACTGTTATTAAATACTGCCCAAGTTTACATTGCTCATTTTATTTAGAGATGGCCATCTGTTTTGTAATTCAGAAATCATTGGGGAAACTTGAATAATCCCTTTTGCCTGTAGAAGAAGATCTGCTGCCTTATCTTCTTGATGACAACATTTCTATTTTTCCTTTTTCACCTCTGTCAAGGCAGGGACTCATCCCTCTGTCTGTATTAGAGTCATGAAAGGAAATGTACAGCACCTTTAATTTTTACTGTACCATGCTTGTTCTGTAGAATTTTAAGACTTATCCTGCTTAGGTTATCTGCAATAATTGTCAACCTTATCTTGTTTTTAAATATCGCTCCTATATTTTAAAGCCAGTACACACAAGTTTCACTCCCTCAAGCACAGGTGGAACTTTACCAAGACCCCAGTGACTTCTTCATGTTGAGAGTCACTGGTGCAGACACTGTAAGATCTTTTCAGCCAAGCCTTCGAGGATATCAGTTTTAAGCTTTGTAGGAGGGATCAAAAGACTACTAACATTTGCACTGAGTTCTGCGATTTCTGTTAGAGACTAAAGAAAAATAGAAAATAAAAATAAAATAGAAATAAATAAAATAAAACAAACACTAGGCCAAATGGCGGTTCAGATCTTTGGAAATTTGTTAAAAATAACAGTGACTCTACTGCTGTCATATAAACTATTAGATAACCAAAATATCTAATGGATATTCAATGAACATTATTATCATTGTTATACATAGTGTAATAAAAAGATGCAGGACTCCAAACTAAAGTCATTAAGGTCAAGTTACAGTATGTAACAGTTACAGTAGATAGACAAGAGGGTAAGAGAATGCTATGATATAAAATTCCCAGGAGACTCAGGGCATGAGGCAGGGTACACCCTGGATGGTATGCAAATCCATCACAGGCCACACAGACATACACACACACTCACCAACACTTTCACGCACTATGGCCAATTTCAGAACACCAATTAGCCTAATGTGCATGTCCGTGGACTGTGGGAGGAAACCAGTAGAACCCGGAGGAAACCCACTAAGCATGGGGAAAACATGCAAACTCCATGCACACATGGATGGGAATCAAACCCAGACCCTGGAGGTGCAAGGCGATAGTGCTCACCACTAAGCCACCATGTCGTCTGCCTTTAACATCCATTTAATTTAATTTAATTTAAAAGATCTCTTTACCATGACTATTATGTACAGTATACATATAACAGTGGATTAATTTGTAAGACTTCATAAATGCATAACTTCATTAGTGCATTTTAACAACAAACATTGCCAAAAACCACCTACTGTCACTGAAGGAAGAGGTTTTACTGAAATGCCAGATGACCAACAACAGACCTTTCTCATCGCTTGTTGAAAATCATGCCAGATTATCTCATTTATTCACCATTAACTGCTCCAACAAAACTCTAATGACTTTTAAATGATGGGTTTTGGTGCCATCCTGCCACCCCCTCTTCTTCTTCTGTTCGTTATTTTTTTTGTCTGCCTACTTTACAAAGACCACTGAAATGTGGTACTCAGAGTGGTCATTCAGTCAAAAAGACAAATGGAATGATATCTTCAGGATTAACCAGGAAACCCACTGATATTTGTGATGCAACTGAGTAATGCAACAGACAATTTTACCATATGGGTAAAGACTGGGTGAAGATCACACAACTAAAGTAGTGCACTGAGATAAGCATGGTAGTTTTAGATTTTGCTTAACTTCACTTTTTATTTAACACTGCTGCTGTAATGTTTGGTATAGCTTTAGTGTCCAAATCAGGTAAAACCTCATATACAGTATACACTACCGCTCAAAAGTTTCGACTCCATAGTCGTTGCTGATTGTTATTTCTTTCTACATTGTAAAACAATGCTGAAGCCATCCAAAATATGCAACAATCTTCTTTAAACAGTTAATGTTGAGATGTATCTGCCACTCATGATCTGTAAAGCCTTCATAACAGATCTAATCTGAAGTGCTGTTAATTGGTGATTTTTGAGGCTGGAAACACTAAATGAACTTCTCTGCAGCAGAGGTAAGGTTTGGGAAGGTCTTCATGAGAGCCAGCTTTATCATGGTACTTGATGGGTTTTGCAGATGCGCTTGATAATACTGTTCTTCCAATAACTATTACAGAAAGGCTGACCTCTGTGTCTTAAAATAACAACTGATTGTTGTTGTTACATAATTACCTAATTCCATATGTGTTGATTCATAGAAATTTAAATTCCCAGGATTTTTGTAGAATGTAGAATATGAATCACTAAACAAAAACAAAGAAATGTGTAAGTGATCCCAAACTTTTGGCCTTTTAATTGCAAATTTACCACTGACCTTCTGTTTAGGGGCTGCAGGAGAGACCAAGCTTGCCCCTCCCCTGAAATGCCCATGGTGGTATCATCACAAGGTAAGGATGACTGATTTCAAACTACTTAGGAATGGAAATAAATACATTCTTGGACATATGTATACAGTAAATATACTTAATCTAAATGAAAGCATAACAGAAATCCTGGCCAAAAATAAGCCATACATTGTGTTAAAAGTGAAGCCTTCTCACATTACGTACAGTAAATATGTATTGTATTATGATTCCTTTTAATGTGAAAATGTTCAGACTGCACAGTCTTACATTTTTTTACTTCTGACCTGAATGTAACCTGGATGAGTAGTTACAAGAGAAGTTTTCATCAAAGCCCGATAACCCTGAGTTCTTAAATTATCTGCAGTGACAGACTGAGCTGTTTCTTTCACAAATCTCTTATATCCTAGAGTAAATACACTGTGCTTCTCTAAAGTCATCAGTCTTCCAACAGGGACTTTGATATTCTGTACATATATACAGATCTGAAAAAAATAAATAAATACTACACTACTACAAATTTTATTTAAACCAGCATCTCTACATTTATGGCAACCATCCTATTCCACTGTCTGTTAAATTCCAAAATAAGCACACCTCATTAGGTGATCACCTGAATCAAATCTTATTTAATGTGGAAAAGTATTTTTTTTAAAAACTACTGTGAATATCACTCTTCTCCTGGAATTAGACCAACTAGATGGAAAAACTAGTAGTAGTTGCTAGTTGTACCTCAAAGGTAATTGGAATTTTAAAAATAACCATTGACCCTGCCAAAAATAGTTGAAAAGAAAAGTTTTGATTAAGGAAAAGAAGGGTTCAATTCTGGCTTTACTGGCACTGGGATACACTGAGGGTCAGTTTGCTTAAATCCTTCAAAATTTTTAGAGAAGGCAGTAAACAAGAAAAAGGTCAAGCAACAGACACTGGGGACAAAACAGCTACAGACTGGCAGAAAGCGAAAATGAATCTCTACTGACAGGGATGACCACAAACTCATTCAAATGTCACTCAACAACCAAAGGATGACACCAGGTGACCTTCAAACACAGTGGCGAACTGAACCTGTACTGTCAGACACTTCTGTAATTTCAAGAGTTTTTTTTTTTCTCCCTATATCACATACAGTAATATGTTTTTAGTATATAACTGTAATTTCCAGTTTATCAAGGGATTTTTTGATGACATTACACATAGTATACAGAGATTTCTTTTTGGTGCTAACAGTTGTGTGTGGGGTTTTTTTTTTTTTTCATTGTAATTTTATATTTTTTTTCCACTTGAGTGATTTGAACTAGCTTTTCCAATTTAGATTGACCTTGACAGACGTAGGAACCAACACAACTGTTACGCAGGTTTTGCAGTGGAGGAAATCAGAAGACGTGCACAGAGAACAGTTTCACTGGAGATTTTCAATAGATTGAACCTGCTAAATACTGGTTGAGATTGTGATGATGAACAGGATTTTTTTACTCTTTGAGAGAAATAACAAACAGCAAAGGTAAATGTATGAGAATATACTGTATGTGTACTGTGATTAGTCACAATTGTCAGAGCTGATAGACAATCAAATTTAACCCAACCTTTGTTCCTCAGCGTAGCCTTAGCAGTATCTTTTGAAAGTAGCATTAACCCAAGTTAAGCAACTAGTCCTTATCATTGTCTATCTCTTCATCTAACGCTACTGTAGCTTTTATAATTCAGTTTATTCCTTCATAGCTAAATTAATTGAGTGTGCTTATCAAACATTTGTTGTCAAGACATTTGGATTTATGTACAACAAGCTGTAGCTAATAATCTTCACTGGTAACGATGCAATGTACAGTAACATAACACTAATGATCAGTTGTCAAATGATAGTTGTCAAAGTAACTATTAAGCTGTGTTAAAAGTTAAAACATTTGCTGACTTTAGTGTTACAGTACTATGTTGAAGATTTTGCCCATTGTAGTTTGAAAGATTAACAGTTAAAATTAGCTAGTTAATGTACAGTAAGTTAACGTTACTACAAGTGCTTATGTATTTAACACAGCTTAACTACTGTACATAAGCACTAAAATGTGATTTTTTTTCTTTTTCACATTAGTTGCAAAAAGTTCAGAGGAAATTTGAGCATCAGAGAAAAAAACTTTCAAAATTTCAAAAAAGGTTTTTGTGTAGTATTTGGAGCATTCATTTTAAAAGTTTTTAATCTGATTTTTTTTTAGGAGACACATTTCTCACTGCAAAAAAGCGGATGGTCAGTGTTGAGGGAAAGATGGCCTATGTTGTGGAGGAGCACTTAAATTTTGCTGGTGCCTTGGCTGTGTTCTTTGGATGCTTTTATGTTTTCAACATGGAGTATCAGTAACCTGCCTGTGCAACACTTGAACTCATGCAGCAGTAAGTCTCTTTTTCCCAAAAAATTGCAATCGTTGCCAAGGTTTTCTCACATTTTTTGTTATTTCTACTGACTACTCATGAATTTTCATCCTCTGAAATGTAAGCTATCAGCATTTATACATCTGGCAATTTTGATAATTAGATGAGCACATGAAGTTCGGTTTACGTGTATTGAACTGGGGTGGCAGCAGTGTTTGGGGTGAAATTATCATTTAAAGCTAGTGTTTCAGTTGATGCACAGCACCCATTTAGTGTATACTCAATTACCAAACTTGAAGGTAAACTTCCTCTCTGGTTTGGTGATACAGAGTAGAATGGGTGCTGTGTATTTACTGTACTGTAACACTTGCCTTTAAACAATATTTACTCATCAATGCTGACAATAGAAAGAGATATGAAATTATATTTTCCCTATACCTTTTATTTTGCCTATATTCTTCATGAGAACAAATCCTGAGCGTGGAACAAAATGCACCGCTAAAATTGGAGTGAGCCGTAAGACAGGAGAGACAATGAAAAAGAAGCAGCTGTTACCAACATCAGAGTGGTATCCTTCCTTCGCCAACTAACAGAATTTGAGTGGAAGATTCAGATTAAGTGAAACACTTAGGACATAGTTTACTGTATAGACTCAGTTGCTACTTCATTAGATATACCACATCAAAAGGAAAGAAGTTTCTGAACTGCATTGTGTAAAAGTGACAAGTATTTTTACTATTTCCTTAACATATGCACTCCAGAAAATGTCTGGTAAATCAGATCCAGTGTAATGTGATACACTCTAATTCAACAGTAAATTCAATTCAATTCAATTCAATTCAATTTTATTTGTATAGCGCTTTTAATGATTGAAATTGCCACAAAGCAGCTTTACACAATCAAAAGAATTATTTAAGTTTGTATGAGATGTGAACGTGTATGAATCAAAATGATAA
>JAQMYG010000003.1:11993523-12006717 GCA_030014215.1 Clariallabes teugelsi
GTGAGAGGTTACAGCATCACCCGGGAACCGAACCAGCGATCTCCGGATGATAGGGCGAGCACTTTACCACTGCGCCAATCGGAGGCAAAAACTAAAGATTTTAATTTGGGATTTTTTTTAAGGATATTCTATTGAATTCCACTAGCATAAAAACTATCAATAGTATAATCAAAAAAATTTCTGAGTATTATTCTGTGCTTACTGTGAATAGGTCAATGCTGAGTAAGTTGTTACCTATGGACAGCATGCAGTGGAGCATGAGAAGTGGTGTGCATTTCCACAGATCACTCCAGCCCCGACTCTTAACCAATGTAGTAATAGTTGTGTCTTAGGGACACAGTAAGTGTAGAATATAAGCAAAACCAATGCATTCAATTTATATTTACTTACTTATTTACTGTATACAGTACATCTAAATATGTTTAATTCATATATATTATTAATTATGAAGGAATGGGATTGCAGTAATATACAAGTTTATATAACCTAGGTTTTTACAGTTACTGTAAATGTAAAATACGGTTATGTTGCATATTTTTATTACAGTAATTCACTCCAACAGTGTGTAACAGTGTCGGATGAAGTGCATGGCGAGAACATTTTGAAAGTTTAGCTCCTAGAGGTGGGGCTAAAGTCATGCAAATCTTGGAAAAACCCTTCCTCAACTGGAGACAAATAAGAGCCAAGATGAAGTTTGTAAAAGACCACAGGAATCGTACTGTTGAGAACTGAAGTAAGGCCAAGTTCTTTGATGAGTCCAATTTTAAGTTTTGGACTTTTTTGACAAACAAAATATCTTAATAAATGCTGAAATGAATAACAGAAAATAAATGGCAACATGAAATGTGTGTATTTGTAAGTGAAGATAAATCGTGTATTTAGCCTGGGTTTATGTAAACTGTTGGACAAAATTCTACATGTCTACATCTTTTTACATCTTGTCTGTGATGTTAGTCCATGATTGATCCATACAGGTTTCTTTATGTGTTTTGTATCCTGTGGATATTCATAACATGTTGTAGCGTAATTATGCAAATAAACAACTCATACAGTATGGCAGTAATATGATTATACACATGAAAAGTGTGACAGCAAAATTACATAACACAGTTTTGATAAAAACTAGTCTTTTATTTAAATGAAACAAGAATTATTGCACACTCATATAAAATATTTTGTTTTCTTTGTTTTTATTTTAAGTTGTAATATTGAATATTGAATTTTGTTTGATTAAGTACATCATTTAGTATTAATAATATGTTGGTGGGGTCTTAATAAAAATATAGCAGAGTCAATGCTTTAATTGTCAATTTGTTGTGAGTAACAAACAGTGGCAGCAAATTAGATTAGACAAAACCTTTTTTATTTACAAAGACTGTTATAGGTCATGAGAAATAGGGCAAACAGTATGCCAACTTCATTTTACAGCATCATCAGCAATTTTTATTTCACTTCAGTAGATGCACTGTTTAAACAACAGCTTTCCAAACACAGAACATGCAACTTGCATATCTTGAACAAATCACTCATGCATAGTTCAATATACTGTAATGTCATTTCTCTGCTTCACTACATTGCTTACACTACAGCATCCCACATGGTGTTTGAACAGCAACTAAATCACATAATGTCCTGTTTCACAGAATGTGTTGCAGACGTTAAGCGATGCATACTTGTCATTTATTCCTGCTGGAGTGACTGGAATTGCAGCAAAAAATTTCTTGGCTTAAACATTCACCAAAAACCCTTAGAGCACATTCAGTTGCTTTTAAAAGCAATGCCTGATGGCAAACTATTTAACTAACAAACTGTATTAGTAAGTTCATCTATGACTAACTCCTTAATGTGTAATTATTTTAGAGTTTAATTTAAAGAATGTTAGCCAAACCAGTATAGTTCAAGGGAACAGAGGCTAAGATTAAAAAATAAAAAAACTAATGCAGTTCCTGAAGTAATGTATCAATATGTGAGGCTGGGATAAGAATTTACCAACATTATAATATTTATTTTTTTACATTTTTTTTCAGCCACAGGAGGATTCCATCCCTAAGCTCTTGTGATTATGACATTATATTTACAGCCATTTAAAAGATAGGGATTGTGTTTTAGATTTGTGTAGATTAAACGTTATCATAAATGTTTGATTTAAGCCCACAATGTATTTACATTAAAAACCTACTAACAGATCTTATTTAAGGGGTACTGTGGTAACATGAAAATGTGGCTAACCTACCTGTTCTTGAAAATAGAGCTTCACACAGGCTACATCCACACAGATCCATCTCAACTTCTAACAATGCCTAAACAATTAATAAAAAATAAATAAAAAAATAAAAAAAAATTAGTCTTATCGATATGATTTAACAAAATACCTGACATTGATTCAAGAACATATTTATAAAACGGTTTAATACGAACACTTTCATGACAATGTACTGGAGAGCACAATAAAGAATAACACCTAGTTTTTTTTTTGGTTGTGACATTTCTGCATTAAAAATATGACATGTCTGGAAAAAGTCCAACATGACTTGTCAAGCAGTAATCACAGCCTTTGCACAGAAATAGTTATAAACATGGACAGAAAATCAATGTCAATCCTTTGCCCTAACTTACCTCACCCCAGATACTTCATCACAAAATGGAAGAAAATTATGCTGGTCAAAAAATAGAGGACAACATATTGTCGCCATGTAATAAACAACATTCTAAAAATATATATTTTATGTTTGTCATTGAAGATCTGAAATACAAAAATTAAGAGACAATTCAGTTTGATCCTCATGAGGTCATCAGTGTATACACTATTTTCATATTAAAAATTATTTACATGGATTATACATAGAAAACACAGGGGTATGCAGTTTTTTTTCCTATTAAACTGTGTTTCAGCAGGTTGACTATACATGGTGGACATATTAATAAAATAAATAAATGAATATCCCAGCTAACCTGATATGCCTTCATTAAAAAAATAAAAATAAAATCTTAAACAGATTAAAGGGATAGTTTGTCTTTACAAGTGTGTTTTAAATCAAATTTTTCTGCTCTGCACACTGATCGTGTTGTTTGTCCCCCAGAATGAGTAAGTAATGCATTCAGAATGAGTAAGTAAAGTTCAGCTGAGAAGCTTCTGCAGTCCAGCTAGTTAAATTGAAATTTAAAGTTATGGTTTAGTACAAATATGACTCTTTTATTGTTCCAGTAACCATACAGCTAGTTGCAGATAGCCATATGACTAGTTCTCTTTAGCCATACAGCTAGTTCCAGAGAAAGAAAAGAGTTGAATTTGTACTAAATACCTGAAACTTTAAAAGAAACCAGAAGTCTTCAGAAGTTTCATCTGAGTCTCAGCTGAACTTATATATTTTTGGCACAAAATGATTGTGAAATTTGACCCTGATTACTTTTGTACTCGCGTTCTGGGTGACAAATTTCACAGTCAGTGTGCAGAGCAGGAAAATTTATAAGAACTAAGACTTATGGTAATAAATGTACATGCGTCTCAATTTTGATTTAAGACAGACTTGAAAAAAAAAAATCTCTGAACTATTCTTTTAAGCAGAGGGTACATAACCATTCATTTCCAAGGACCAGCTTTTCATTTATTGTCAGGGAAAGAATTTTCATTAATATTCAATTTAATCAGTAGTTTGCAGTCCTTGGGAAAGGGCTCTACAATTTGAGTAAGACAGAAATTTACATGGTTGCCAATTAGAAACAGTTAGAAACAGTTAGAAACAGTTAAAATCTTTCCTCAAAAAACACAGTGAAGAGGAAAATTTGTAGTTTTGATGGACACTTCTAGAAACCAATGAATAAGGTAACTCTTAAAACAGAAAGCATTTTAGCCGTTAGTTTCATTACTATGTTTTAATGAATACAGTACATATGGGGTCAGGATTGTGCAATATAGCTAATTAGGTTTCTCAATTAACTAGTTAGTTTCTGTTAATTTATGTTGTTAATTTATGTTGCATGTAGCACCTTGGTCCTGGAGGAACGTTGCGTTGTTTTGGTTTCACTGTGTACTAAACTGTATGTGGTTGAAGCCACAGTAAAATCTTGACTTGACTTGACTAGAGTTTCAACACAACCTAGGCACTATGATGAACTGAATTTTACTGAATTGTAAACAACTGTACAAACTTGACTGTGCAGCACATTTAAAAATGGGTTACATAGGCAAATCATCTTTTTCATGTAATATTAGCCAGCTACCTTTAAAGCAAACTGGTTATTTCTCCATCTTGTAAAGACAACATTTGGGTGTAAGATGTTGGGTTTCCATATTTAAAAAAAATAATAAAAAATTGCTGCCTCACAGCACCAATGTCCCGGGTTCAATCCTTTATCCATGTGGGTTCCCTGCAGGTTCACTGGTGTCCTCCATCCTTCTAAAAATATGCCAGAATGTGCTCTGACTAAGATAAATTGCCCCAGGTGTAAATGTGTGTATGAATGTGTGTGTATGGTGCCCTGTGATGGACTGGAAACCCATCTAGGTTGTACTGTATTCCCGCCTCATACACAGTGTTCCCATGATAGTCTCTGGATTCACTGCGACCCTGACTGAGGTGAAGCTTTTAAAGAAACCGAGTGAATTAGTAAACTTCCCTTATTCTCAAATACCTAACGCTCGATGCTAACCTTCTTATTTCTTAATGACAGAATGTTATAATTTAGTCAGAGTACATCTAATACACTTATAATGTGTATATGTTTAGCAGTCAGGAATAAACCTAGTATATCAACACAGTGCAACCGAAAAATAGTCTATTGTTGGACTAGTAATGTGGTTCACACAAGAAATCACAAATCAAAATGGTTAGAATCACAACAGGTTATTTGGTACTTTGGTGATAGAAAGTTATACAGGTGTCCCAATATTCCATCTCCCCAAAGGTCACTGGTACTAAAAGTGGTTCAGTGAGCCTGAACTACAGCCATGATGTGAATCAGACCTCCATTCAAAGTTCAAATGGTTCACTTGTCACTGAAATACTTGAAAACCATGGGTAAGGTAAGGGTGCGCCCACATGTCATCAGTTGTTTAAGTGGCAGCAGCTGATTGTACTGTACAGTATTTGGCCAGTTGAGGTGAAGGACCTGTCTCAGGGGCCCAACAGTTGCAGCCTAGTAGTGCTGGGACTCAAACTGGAGAACTTTTGATCAGCAGGTCAACACCTTAACCACCATGATAAAATCTTTTTCTCTTTCTGTCTCTGACACACACACACACACATATATATATGAACATACACCCATATGCACACCCACACTAATAAAACCCTTCAGCTCATCTCCCAAACTGATGTTGATTGCCAGGTAAAGGTGTTGTCATGCGCCACTGCACACTGGCTCAACATGGAGAGGAGCCTTAGCTAGATCTGTCTGAGCCTGGCACCTGTCATATTGTGTTTATGTCCTCGATATCATATTGAGCCTACTTTTGTGTATCTGCTGACTGCTCTGTTGCGCCCTATTATAACATGCACCAAGGCAGCAAGTGCTGGTCTCAGTGAGAGCTCAGCTTTTAACCTCAGCAATAAAAGGTGCCATCAGTATTCAAACAGTCAGGTGCTTGGCCTGCGCTGAGCTATAGGTTCAGTCGTCCGTCACTGTCAGACTACTCCACTGCATCACCACAATTCAGTACAAACTTGTAAATACCATAACAGGGCCAGTCCCTTAGGACAAGTCCTTCTTTTCCCCTCTTCTCCTCTCCTTCTTTTTTTGCACTGTACTGTATGTGAGCCAAAGTGAGGAAACAGACAGTAACTAAAAAAATACAGTTTTACATTAAAATACAAGTATTAGATAGATGACAGCTAATGAAACCACTTCGTGAATGGCTTGATAAATTCATATACTGTATACTGATTCACAAAAACAAACAAACAGTTGAGTCAAAAAATGTATAAGTAAATAAAGCTACAAATAGCCATTAAGTGGTCCAATCACTGCAGTACATACTGTATGTCCCGTTATGGAATATTTGTGATTCTAGTTTTGCACAAATTTCATTTTGTAAGAATTATTTTGTCATTAGTAAATAAGTTGTTGGTAACATTAAAGTGATGTTAAACCTACAGTACATACTAAGTTAAGGATCAATATTATATTACTTATTGACAGTTCCTTTGTGCTCCATTGGAAAACTCTAATGAAAACTACTGTATATATCCAAGATACAATCCACGCTTATCTGGCCTGAGTCTGATGATGAGGATGAATGCCAAAATAGTGTGTACATATAGTTCTGTAAGACTCCCATAGTGGGTATTACTAGGAAGTATTTACTAGGAAGAAAAATAGGAGAACATTTTGTGTTTTTTGTGCTTGGCTCTATGATTATTTATGTAATAAATAATTACTCATATATAATTATTATTTAAAAAGTTTTTTCCATATATTTTCATTAAAATTTTGCTCTTATTCATGGGAAAGCGTATATGCTTAATTTAGCCAGTCTTTTCCTATCCATTAATCGTTGTCCACAGTAGCTGTCATCAGCGTCTGGGGCAGGTTGTAGAGAACAGCAGAAATTCTAAAGTTAAATCTTCTCTGCAGTCAGCACTGGCTGTAACACTTCCCATATCTCTCTTTTGAAATTGCAGCAGGCTGTTCTTGTCTCGGATGCATGCATCACAGACAGCAGTCTCTGTCTGAGAGAGCTTTGCAGCGAGTCCAGGCTTCTATCTTCCTAAAGGTCAGCGTTATGTCAGGTGGATCAATGAGTCAAAACTACAGCTATGGAGCAACTCAGGCTTCCATTTAAAGCTTATGGGGGGAAAAAAATCAGTTATTAGAACACTGTGTTGTGGCTGGATCAGCGGGTACAGAATTATTGGCTCTTTGGTTCTGTTTGTTTCCATCCACTCAGGTACTACATAGTTGATAATTAAGTGAAAATGAAATGCTGAAAGATTTTTCCTAGGCATGTCAATAACCATTTATTATTATCACCACGTTTGAGAGGATGTAGTTTTTTGAATACTGACTTACAGCCAAATATTCTCTGAGAATAAGACCCCAGGACATTTACCCAGGGGATTGATTCTTTTTGACTTTCACAGCATGTGAATTGCTGTTGTTTCATAACAGCTTGTTGTCACACCACTATGCATTATAATCAGACTGCTTTTTCTCTCATAACAGCTCTTGGTGTAGGGGAGGAGTGTAAGTAGATTCAGTTAGCATGAGTGGGTTGGAGTAATTGCACTAATTATATGACCAGCAGCAGTGCAGCAAGGCAAATCGACCATCAATCTCTTTTCTATCTTGTTCCCTA
Source organism: Clariallabes teugelsi (assembly GCA_030014215.1). Taxonomy (NCBI): domain Eukaryota; kingdom Metazoa; phylum Chordata; class Actinopteri; order Siluriformes; family Clariidae; genus Clariallabes; species Clariallabes teugelsi. The sequence goes on from JAQMYG010000003.1 coordinate 12,000,818, forward strand.
TAGGAAGCATGAAAAGAGTGATGTCACCCAGTAGCACCGAGATATGATCTAATCTCAGATTAAAAGGTTTTACAGTATTTATCAAGATCATTGTCACATTCTCCTTTTTGAAAGTGGCACTGGCACAATACTGCCATCAAATTTCCCCTGGAAAATCCTCTGTGAGGGGGAGAGAGTGATGAGTGAGCCATGTGTAGGAAGATAAGAGATGCATGGTTCAGTTCAGCTTCCACCTGTCTATTGCACTGCACTGGTTTTGCTGAGCCTAGTGTATCCGTTGGGCTCTAAACAGAAAATGGGAGCTATTCATCTCAAGCTCCCTTACATAAGAACTTCAATACGTCATGAAGGACTACATGGACCTTTCTTTAATCCACAATTTATTATTATTCAGTTACACTTTTGGCATTATTGTTCTAGTCATTCCATTTCTGTTTCCATATTTAAAAGATATGAATGCTGCTTAATCAATGGCAGAGCACTGATATGGCTGTTGGTTAGAGATAATGAATCTGCTTGTAATAAATCTGTAAAAAAAAAAAAAAAAAAAAAAAAAAAAAGGTCTTATTTGCTTGAAGAGAATTGTGAAACGTTTTCCCTTCTTTATTTTTTTCCATGTTAAAGATGTACTTTCTTTTACAGGCTCTGGGCAAAAGCAATCACAAAAAGGCTCTAATGAGAGTGAAAAGCATGTTTCATCCCAGCAGGTGATGTCAAAGGAGGAATAGCTGATTTAATAAATGTCATTGTTCATTGCAGCAAGAGTATCTTCTTTTATCTACTTTCATCTACATTGCCCCAATTATTCACATCTCAAATATTTCTTTTTAATCAGGAATATTTTCTTAAACTTATTTTAAGAAAAAAATCAATTTTTTTTTTTTTTTTTTTTAACTCAGAGGTATATTCTCTTAAAATAAAATAAAAGAACTGTTTGTGAATATACCATAACTTCTATTTCTTTTTTGTGCTTCTGTGACCTATAGCACTGAAGATGCTCTAGTGATTCAATCTGCTTCATTTTCTATTTTTGCTTCACTTGACCAGATTGTGTGTTTCCAGTCTTGGACAATCAAACCATGGTGTCATTTTTGAGTTCCTAACCTTTAAAAAAAATTTTAATGAAATGTAAAAAGCAAGTTTATGATCTTTGACTGAGACAAATGAATTATTATTCAAAAGGACTGATTGAGGGGAAATTACTTGCTGAATCTCAGAAGAGAAACAGAGCACATGTCAAGCACTGGAAGAAGAACTGGATTTAATTTTATGGATTAATTCAAATTATGTTAAATAGCTAATCAGATCCTGTTTCAAAGAAATATAATAATATAAATTTTTACTTAGATATCACCTAGCAAGTGAAAGAGACCTATGAATGTTAGGATTTTTAGTTTCTTATAAAATGTGCCCTACATGTGTACAGTACATGATCCTGACATTCTCTAAACTGACGCTGGATCGTCTGGAAATCAATTTGTGATCCAGGTTAACAGGGGCTAGGATCATATTTGGCCAGAAACAATCAACTCATACACACTAAGCTTTAGGTTAATTGTGAGAAAATACAACTACAAAATATCCCTAATGCATGCTTAAATATTATTAATATTAAAATAATAAAAATCAAAAAATTTAAATATTAGAAACTGCATTTTTATTTCCATAATCTTTTATTTATTATTTGACCAATAATTCTGGACTTTAGTGCAGTCTAAGATAAACAAATTACCTTGAAGCTTCGAAGTAGGCTATGTACTGTGGGTGACAGAATACACTACATACAACATATTAGCATACAAAGCCTCTTATTACTAGTACGCTAAACCTGGAAAAGTTAATACTCTGTAGACTGCGATGTAAAATGAATGTGGAAACACACGTAAGCATACGAATTTTCATTTTTATTTTATAAGACTATGAGTGCAGAATGTAATCACGACTGAGGCTTATTTGATTTGAAAGGCAATAAAAGTTTAATATGGCGATGCCATGTTTCAGGAGTGAGACACTAAAAACAGGCATTTGTATACTGACTGGATAATTCATTTTATCTCATATGCACTCTGACAACTAAGTTTGATTAAATCCTAAAACCCAATTTGGAGCTATTGTGTACTCCCAAATTGTCAGATTTGCCAAGGTATTGAAATGTATTAGACCTGTGATATAAGGTGGTTGACTTCCTTATCTCAATTTCTGATTAATAACAAGTCTGCCTCCAAGCTGCAAATTACAGTTAATCGTTATAAACACTGGAATGTTCTTGCTACTTTAATAAGTTGAAACATAATTAGTCTTTAAAAAAAGACATTAGGGTCTGTCAGACCAAGTCACTGAGCAAAGATAAGATGACATACTGTAAGGTCAATGATGTGCCAAATATTATCAGTTTGTAGTTTTCAGTGTGTGTGTGTGTGTGTGTGTGTGTGTGTGTGTGTGTGTGTGTGTGTGTGTGTGTGTGTGTAAAACCATGCATCTGCATTCTCTCTTTCCCTTACCAATAGTTAAAGCATACTGGTGTGATAAATATATTCATGTGTGCGTGCATGTGTCTGTTTCTGTGTGTGCGTACGTGTGTGAGAAGGTGTAGAAAACAGCACTGGGTCACTGTGAAATGAGTTTAGAATCGTTGTGCCAGTGCCATAGTGGTAATGTCATGGAAATTTGTGGTTGAATAAACAGGTCTGTTTTGAGAAGCATGCAGCATGCTGTCTACTTTAAATCTTATTTATGTTGTGATAGGAATGGCACTGAAAGATCTAGCATTAAATATCTGATCAAAGAGATTTAGTTTCTTGTTGTGATATTCCACAACAGGCAGGCCAACTCTATTAAAAGGGAGGCTACCATATTACCTTTTGAAATGAAAAGAGGAGTAGAACTAGCCTGCGGATGATTCAGGCATGCTCTACATTCCGATACTCTTTTTACCACATTTCTCTTCCTAACTGTGCATACAAAATTGAAAAAACAAAAACAAAATTGCATCAAGGTTCAGTTGTACTGAAGGGTGGAGAAGGAAATGGTTTTCCAATCTCACATTGCACTTAGCCATGCAAGCTGGAGCAAAACAAATTGTCAGTTTCAACTTAATTACATACTGTATAGAATCATACTGGCTTGCTAAGAATTTAACTGATATTAGTGTTTTCTGACTTTTTTCTTTAACTGCACTCACCAGACACTTCATTACAGTAGCTACAGCTGAGAAGCAACTTAGTACATTTAGCCATGTAGACATGGTCAATACCGTCTGCTGAAGTTTAATCTGAGCATCAGAATGGGGATAAAAGGTGATTTAAGTGACTTGGTGGCATAGTTTTTCGTGCCAGGTGGACTGGAGTGCATATTTCTGAAACTGCTGATCTACTGGGATTTTTACACACAAGGTTTTACAGAGAATGGTCTGAAAAGATAATTTTTTGTGAGCAGCAGTTCTCTGTGTGAAAATGCCTTGTTGATGTCAGAGGTCAGATGAGAATGGCCAGACTGCACCAAGCTGATAGAAAGACAACAATAACTAAAATAACATCTTGTTCCAACTGAAGTATGCTGAAGAGCATCACTTATGGGTAGATAGTCTACAACACTGAGTGCCACTTCGGGCAGCTAAGAACAGGATCCTGGGGCTACAATTCCCATGGGCCCAGTAAAATTGGACAAACAGTGATTGGAAAAACATTGAATGGTCTGATGAGTCTCGATTTCCCCTGCGACATTTGGATGGTAGGGTCAGAATTTGGTGTAAACAACATGAAAGCATGAATCCATCCTGCCTTATATCAACAGTTCAGGTTGTTTATGGTGGTGTAATCTTGTGCAGGATGTTTTCTTGGCACACTTTGGGCCCCTTAGTACCAACTGAGCATCGTTTAAACGCCTCAGAGTTATTGTTCTTGACCATATCCATCCATTTATGACCATAGGATAACAAACCATGTCACAAAGTTGAAATAATCTCAAACTTGTTTATTGAACATGACAATGAGTCCAATGTAATGGACATTAAGACAATGGCCTTCACTTTCAACAGATCCCAATCCAACAGAGCACCTTCAGGATGTGGTTGAATGGGAGATTCGAATCATGGATATGCAGCCAACAAATCTGCAGCAATATACCTCTGGGGAAAGAAAGGGGGGCCTTCTGGGGAAAGACCAGCATGTTCTACATCACAGTATGCAAAATTCTTTAGGAGGCCAGGACTATTCACTTTTCCACGAAACTTAAAAAAGTAATTGTTTTTGTTAATGTATGAAATGTATAAAGTTTTATACAAATTGTGTGCTATTAAACAAAATTGCTTCACACATTTCAGGAAAAATCCTTCAGATGAATTTTATCATCTTTTTGAAAAGCACAGGCATGATAAAAAAAACAAAACAAGTACTGTAGAGACAGAAGTTGATAGAGCTAAATAGGATTACAGTGGTTTTTTTTACATTGTTTATTCATTCATGCAGGTCTTATTTTTCTTCACAGAATATTGCATTATAATTAAACCGTTATATGTGTGTAAATTGGCAGCTCTAGTGACATGCTTTCCAAATGTGTAACTGCTCAATATGATGGAGAAAACAAACAAAGGTGCCTGTGATCACACTTCACTTCACAACTGTCAAAAATCTATCACTCTTTCTTATTTTTCGTACACACCAATTATTGCCTGTGTTTTAACAAAACATTACAGTCCCAATAAAAAAATAAAAAAAAAACTGTGTTGCCGAATAATATAATTGTAAAATGTATTTAAACAGGTCATGCTTGGCTGGTGCCATTCATTCGCTAACATTGTAGATAAACAATCAGCTACAACATTATGACCACTGACAGGTGAAGTGAATAATGTTGATTGTCTTGTTACAATGGCACCTAGAAGTGGGTGGGATATATTAGGCAGCAAGTGAACATTTTGTCTCTGAAATTAATGTGTTGAAAGCAGAAAAATGGGCAACCATTAGGATTTGAGTCATTTTACAAGGGCCAAGATGTGATAGCTAGAAGACTGGGTCAGAGCAACTCCTGAACTGCAGTTCTTATGGGATGTTCCCAGTCTGTGGTGGTCAGGAACTACCAAAGGAGGTCCAAGAAAGTACAACCACTGAATCAGTGACAGGATCATGGGTGGCCAAAATTCACTGATGCACATGGGGACTGAAGGCTGGCCGGTGTATCTCGATTCAAAAGAAGAGCTACTGTAGCTAAATTTGCTGAAAAATCTTAATGCTGCCTCTGGTAGAAATGTGTCAGAACCAATGGTGGGTAGTAAAGAGTTACTGTAGATTTACTCTGTTACATTTACTTAAGTAACTTTTTGAAAAAAAAAAATACTTCTATGACGCTACTTTACTCTGCTACACTCAGTTACATTCGACTCGTTACTTTTCTTATTATTTATTCTACACGTGCAATTGACTGACTGTTTCACCAATCAAACGTAGCAACAATAATCACATGACTCCGTTTGACCAATCAGCCGCAGTAACAATAACCTCATGTGGTCACATGACAGCACACCAAACTGGTGGCATAGCGAGAAAAAAAATCTTCAGCCGTGGTAGACAGCGAATGAAAACATTATACAGAGGCATCTGTCTCCAATGCTACAACAGAAGAGGATGAGCACCCCTGGCCTAATATACTGTACAAAGTATGTTTCGCAAAAGAACAGCTTCATCTCTTCTCTGTCTGCCAAAACAGACAGACATTTCAGCATGTAAAAATTCGACTTCTTACCTGAAGAAACATGTCGTGGTAAGTTTAGCTATTTCATTGAATGTTGTAATGTTGGCATGTATAGTTATTATAATTATACTATACTATATATATATATATATATATCAGGGCTTGACATTGGCACCCGCCCACCCGCCAAATGCGGGTAAAATTCGGCTGTG
>JAQMYG010000003.1:12006817-12017414 GCA_030014215.1 Clariallabes teugelsi
ATCCACTAGCCACATTGGCCAGTGAGCAAAAAAGTTAATGTCACGCCCTGATATATATATATATATATATATATATACAGTACACACATATGTATATGTATATACTGTACAGTACATAATGTATATATAAATTTATAATAACAAATAATGATTATAATTTCTAAAAAAAATTTATCGGACATTACGATTGAAACAGTTACTCGGTATTTGAGTAGTCTTTTCATCAAATACTTTTTTACTCTTACTTGAGTAATATTTTGGATCATTTAGCTACTCTACCCACCTCTGGTCAGAACACACAGTGTACTGCAGAGGTAATGTATCTTTTGTTGTGTATGCGGCTGCACTGTTGAAAGAAAAAAAGCCATGAAGGCAATGTGATACTTTGGGCAATGTTCTGCTGGGAAAAAGTGGGTCCAGCTATTCATCTGGATGTTATTTTGACACATACCACCTACCTAAATATTCCTGCTGTCCAAGCGCATTCCTTCATGGAAACGATATTCCCTAATAAAAGTGGGCTCTATGAGCAGGATTATACACCTAGTCACAATGCACATATTGGTCAGGAATCATTTGAGGAACATGACAAAGAGTTTGCAAGTAACTTGGTCTGCAAGCATTTTTGGAAGACGAGCAAAAATTGTAAATAAATTTTAACTTGTTAAACAAGTGAGGTCTTGACATACAGTACGAGTAGTGACTGTTCTTTAGTAACTGTACTGCAACAACAGGGAAAGTCATCCTACACAGTAGCCACCCCGGCTCCTGCCTCTTCCCTTGTCTAACACCAGTTCTTTTTAAAGGTAAAGAGCAGGTTAATTTGTTTCTTTTTCAAAATTGACTTAAATTTTGTTACTTTACATTTTGAATTAATAATTTTTATATGAATGTTTTTGGGCTGTGGAATGACTCATTGGAGCACGTTTCGAGAAGGAATTATGCTCCCAATCCAAGGTTTACCTGTACTTTGTCACAATCGGGCCAGGCTCCGAAGCAAGTCAAACACCACGCCCCGCATCTCCAGAATACTAATCACCGCCACCTGATCACAATGAAGACAAGCCTTCAAAAAGCGCACACCACACAGCATTCAACGTCCGGGCTCGTAAGACGAAAGTGGACCGAATCACCTAACGAGTAAGACTAGAATACGAATATAAGCTACTTACCTGTTCTCCTTGTTTCTCCCCAGAAGAGAGTGTGATCCTGTTATTCTCCGTGGCTCCGTGTGTGTGTGCGCACAAATCCCTCGCTGTTTCCCTCCGTGTTCTCAGAACTGACCGCGCCATCACAGATCATCAACTTCGACAAGATAGGAAAGGATAGATCGTCAAGGCTCTTCTAACGTAACGTTACTCCCGATATACTTGATAGTACCAACATTAAAGTACTCCATCTTGATCCTGCTGTGCCTGTGAATAAATAAACTTTGCTCTTCTGCTAAACTTCCCTTCCTGTGTCAGTCCGCATCTGTTACATACTTATTGTATGTGCATTTATTTATTTGTGTCTTTGCTTCTGTTTCAGTCCTGTCTTCATCGATTTTCTTTTATTTGTCTTTTGTCCTATTGTATTCACCTGTTCAGTGTTCAGTGTTTGTCTCTTTATACTCTGTTGTGACATATCCTCTGAGAGTGTGTTTCTTGTATACAGTATATAGCTTTTTTTTTCTTTCTTTTTTCTTAGTACTGTATTTAACCTAAATAAGTATGGATTATAGAAGTTTGACTTTTCTTGCCTGTGTTTTAACGGCAATTACATTGATTATTATTCTTGGATTGCCTCAACTAAACTACATATTGAGTTGCCCCATTTACCGCATGTTTATGTTTTCAGACCCTTTAAAGTTTTCCACATTTTGTTTTACACTCATTTTAAAATGAATTTAAATCCTACTTTATTTCATATTTCTCAGCACACCCTTCAACAATTACATATAAAATATGTAAAATAAATAAATAAATAAATAAAATAAACATTTATTTATAGTTTTTTTTATTAATTTATTAAAAATTATGGCTGAAATATTCCATTTACATAAGTATTCAGACCCTTTGTTAAGTTCCCTTGTGGAAATGGGAGAGAGTTACAGCACTTTACCAATCAGGCCTCTCTAGATGAGCAGTCAGACAGAAGCCATTCCTTACTAAAATGACAGCTGGCTGGAAACCAAAAAGCACCTGAAGGACTCTCAGAGCATGAGAAGCAAAATCCTTTGGTCTAATGATGCAAAGATCATCATTGGAATCAGGAAATCAGAGATTGCATGTAAGCTTATTAAAAACCATCCCTACAGTCAAACACGGTGATGGCAGCATCATTCTGTGAGGATGTTTTTCTGCGACTGGCACTGGAAGACTAGTCAGTATAGAGGGGGAAAAATGCCGATAAAGAGCTATTCTGACTGAAAACCTTCTTTAGATTGCTCAGTGCTCTTGGACTGGGATAAAGGTTTACAGTTCAACAAGACCATGACCCAAACCATAACAACAAGAAACACAGGAGTTGCTTCAGTTACAAGTCTTGGAGTGGTGAAACCAGAGTCTGGATCTGAACCCAATAGCTCATCTGTGCACTGACCTTGCCTGTTCAATCTGGTTGAGCAATTCTGCCAAGAAGAATAGAAGATTCTTCCAAGAGAAAGGTGTGCCAAGCTTGTAACATCATTCACAAGCAGACTTGAGCACTGCTTAGTGGTTAGCACTGTCAGCTCACACCTCCAGGGTTGGGGGATTGAATCTTGCTGTTAGTCTTGTGTGCATGAAATTTGCATGTTCTGTCCATGCCTGGTGAGTTTTCTTTAGATACTCTAGATTCATCTCACATTCGAAAGGGATTTACAGAAGGTGATAGTGATAAGTGATAAAAATTGGTGATAAGTGTTTACAAGTGATTGGGTGTGTGAGTTTGTGTGTGCTTGTACCCTGCGATTAGCTGGTACCCTGTCTAGGGTGTACACCATCTTAGGCCCTAAGTTCCCTGTGATGTGCTCCAGGCCCCCTGAAAAAAACCTGCACAGGACAAGCAGTGTAAATAATTGACGGATGTTATAACACAGAGTGAGTGATCTTGAAGCATTGTTGCAATGTGATCCATAGATTTTGGAACAATAAAGATCCATATATTTTGGAACAATAAAGGTTTTGGTATTTGGATTCTCTTCACTGCACAATATTTGAATGAAACACTCAAGATTTCTGGTCAAGACTTTCAGCTTTAATTTAAGGGGTTTGACAAAAGTGCAGAAATAACCATTCAGGAATTACAGCCATTTTCACACACACACACACACACACACACACACACACACACACACATCATTTTTGTCATAACTTAGGGTTCCATGGGGTCATAACTAATGGAACGAATGTCTGAAAATCAGTTGCATGGCCGGGTGTGGCCTATTTCCTGGTTAATTCATGTCTTTCAATTGGATTAAAGGCCTGGAGGTTGTTTGAGTGTTATTTTTTGCGTTTGGAAGCTGTTTGCTTAAATGTTTTAAATGCAGTCCTTACGTTTGTAATTATGACAGTTTGTTACATCATCTATGAGCTCTGCAAAATGTGTGCATGCGTAAGGAAATCGCTGTAATTCCAGAATGGAAACCCCTGGAATTAAAGCTGATATCATATTATTATAGAATATAAAATACAATAAAAAATATTATAATTTTTACAATATATTATATTTTTATGTACAAAACAATTGACTATTTCCAAACATATAAAAAAAAATGAATAAGTAACATTACAGAAAGATATTTTCATCACTGGAAAGAAAGCACCATATTCATGACAAATCAGGTTTTAAATGGAAACCAAAAAAATAAAATAAAATCTAATGTAGGCTCCTGGGTTTTGCATGAAAATAGAAAGGAGCAAGCGTGACAAAGTTATGAGAAGAACTCTCCAGCACCCTCATTAAAACTTCCAGCTGTTTTACTTATAAACGGCACAAATCTGTATCTAACACTGCTGATTATTTTCAAGCAAAGGATTTTCACACCAAATATTGACTGTGTTTATTTTATTACTCTTTAGTGACCTTTATAGAAGTTTCTTTTATGTTGAAATTTTTTCAAAAGCATATTTTCTTATGCCATTTTTTTAATCCTTGCAAGATGTTTACACAGATGTTTCGTTAGATACTTCAGATTCATCCCACATTCGAAAGGAATTCACAGAAGGTGATAAGTGTTTACAAATTGTTGATAGTGATTAGTAAAACAGCGTTTAGTTTTTACTGAGGATTCTGGAGAATTCTGGAGTTCTTCTAGTAACTTTGTCACACTTTCTGCACAACAAAAAATAACGCTTTCCTTATAGGCATATAAATATTCTTCGGTAATGTTATTTACTGTATTTATTGTTATGTATGTAATCTTATGTTATGTTAGGAAATAGTGTAAGGTTTTGTATTTCATACATAATAATACAGAACAGTTTTGTGCTGTAATTTTTCTTATTTTGGAATCAGTGAAACAGATCTTAATTTATGAGCTTTCACTGTGGTTATCCTATTGCAGATGTAGCACCTCGGAGACTAAACAACCTTTCTACTAACGTATAATACATTCGTTTCAGATGGATGGCTAATTTTCTTATTAAAATTAGAGAAATTATTGCAGGCCTTTTCAGACACTGTGAAATTAATTAGGTATGAGTTTATTAATAAATGTTCCATGTTAACCATTTCTTAGTCTTCTTTAGTGATATTTTATGAGAACACACTTTGGCAAGCTTAACAGCCTTTGGGGTCAAATTTGAATAAAACACTGATGTGTTCAACACATCATCTAAGTGGAATTTTAAAATAGAACTAACTGTATTCTGAGTTTAGTTATTTAGAAAGACATTGGGAATAAATAAGGGGAAATAAATGCTGAAAATAAATGTTCAGTCCTAGGCCAGAAAGGGAAGTGCCAGAAGGCTCTGAAACTAAAATGGCACTTGACAGTGTTAGATTGATTGATAGGAACTCAGCGTTGACATCGCAGGAAGATGAGATCAATACCTTTATCACGGCCACCATATGCAAGGTAGTTCTCATGCAAAGTTCCACTCTGGAGTGATTAGTGCTGGTTCAGGTGGAGGCTGATACACAGGAAATCAGAGTCACACACAGGCAGAAACCATACCTGGATACTTTCATTACAGGACTACTTCAGTTATAAAATGCCACTGTAGTCAACTGTATCTAGTTCCTGTAACACTAACTGTTTTTTGTTTTATATAGGTATAATAATACAGCATTTTACAATCTGCCCAGCATTAGTGAAAAGCGAAAGATAGAATATTGCAAAAATAAAAAATGTATTATGCAAAATTATTTTTTTAAATTTATTTTTAGACAACCATGGTTCTCCAGTATGTGTGTAAGCAAAAACAGAGAGAGTGAAAAAAAATCCTTGCTTTTTATCTTTTGTTGTTGCTGTTGTTGTTTTTAATTGGCCAGAGTTTAAACAAGCCAATATGTCCTCCTACTATAACCTCATATACTGTACAGTAGGAAGAAATCCTGCCCCTCCTTCTTGTTATTCATCTCTGCTGTTCTCCGGTGTTGCATGGCTCAGCAGTAGAGCATTTAAATACACACGTAAATGGTATATTCAGAGGGAGATTGAGGTATGAAAAATGCATTATCATTTTGGGGACATCTGAGACCTATTTGAACTTGTTAAAGAAATAGTAAAACATAGGACAGTTTTACATATTGACTATGGTACAGGAGCGTCACAAATATTTTGACAGCTCTATTTACAAATTAAATATACTAGGCTTTGCAACAACTTGATCACTGCGCAACATTCATTGTATGAAGAAATCACACTTAAAAGGGACTTTAGATATAAAAGGGCTAAAAGGGCTATAAATAAATAAAAAAATATGAAGGAAATGGAAAGCAAGTGTATAGTACACATTTTGTAATGTATATTACTTGTAAGACCTTATACTTTGCGGTAATAGTTAAAAAAAAAGTTTTAAAAAATTGTGATTATATCCTAAAATGAATAAAGCACTATGAATGGAAGTCTACCCAGACTAAGTAACACAAAATTAAAGCTCATACAGGGTTCTAAGCTGCACTGCATTTGCGGTCTTAAAGAGCAGTGGAATGCATCGCAAGCAGCGCTATAGCAGTGGCCATAGATTCACCTCAGATAGCCAAAAGAGAGGATTTCTGTGCACAACTCTGCCACTTCTTTGGTCACATGTCCCTTAAAGATAAGCCACAGGGTCTGCCAGATATAATGCCTCCCTTCCAAAAGCACAGCAAAGCTGATTGAGCTACAGGCTACAGTTCACCTCCAAATCCTCAGTCATGACAAACCCCTGATAGGAAAGCCACATGCAGCAAGTTGAGGATTTGAAAGTCGGTCACGCTGAACAAATACCACTGTTCATATTTGCCCAAATGAAACTGTGCCACTGACGAAGTTGTAGATGTGGACTAAGAAATATATCTCTGAGGATCATCACTCACAGAAAACTCACTCTGTGTTTACATTTTCAGACGAATAATTATATCTAGTAAATACACATATACATTAATTACACATTATATTCTGGGATTGACATCACACCATGAAATAAATTATATACTATTTAGTGATAATTGAGTTGTGGTACCTGACAGTCTAAATTGAACCTGTTTGGATAGCATCATTAATGCATTATTTGCTTTCTGTCATTCTTAAATTATGCATTGGTACATCTTTTGTAGCCACGGTTAATATCATGATTATGCTCCAGCAAGGTGAAAAAGCAGATAATTACATCACACAGACAAAAAACCTATTCATCATAGCCAGACTGTCAGACAGTCAATAGGGAGCCTTTCTAGTGCACTGGTAGACAGCATACAGACACAGATGGAGATGTGCACCCATGTGTGTGAACACAATACTCAGAATGCAGATCTAGGGTAAGCCCAGAGAGTTTTGTTAAAGGCGGCATTGAATAGACTTATGGCCCAGATACTTCTGTATTCTTTACAAAAAGGAAAACAACCAAAGGACAAAAGAAAAAAAATACACAAGCATAATGCATCTATTCATATTTTCTGTGAATTCAATTTGCAATCCAATCCATTCTTGTCTGGTGGCTTATGAAACGCAACATATTTTATCAGTTACTTGAAAATCATTGGGAATACACTCAGCTGTATCACTGAAATGAAACTATTCCTATAATCATGCATCAAAAGGAAATTGGGCTGCGTCAGTAAGTGGTCAATTTCAATTTTATTCTAAACTCCAAGTGGTTATGTAGCTGATTGCAAATAAGTAGAGAGGACAATTGGCTTAAATTTTATATGTTTTTCTCTATAGTAAGCTTCATAAGAGTCAGTTATCACCCAAATGAAGATGGGCTTCCTTGTTGAGTCTGGTTCCTCTCAAGGTTTCTTCTTATTGCCATCTCAGGGAGTTGCCTTCCGTCTCCCTCGGCTTGTTCATCAGGGACGGTCTCACCATTTTGATTCATGCACATCTTCTTACATTTCAAACACTTTTCCATAATTTTGTTTTGATTCTTTTATGATTTTTTTCAAAGAACTATACAAATAAAATTTAATTGAATAAGACTCTGTACTGGTGGCACGGTGGTGTAGTGGTTAGAACTGTCGCCTTGGACCTCCAGGGTCGGGGTTCGATTCCCAGCCAGGCTCAATTCCCATCTGCGTGCATGGGTTTTACATGTTCTCCCCGTGCTTGGTGGATTTCCTCCGGGTACTCCGGTGTCCTCACACAGTCCAGTTCTAGCCACGGTGGCTAGGAAATTACAATCATTGCCTCAGATCAAGTGTGAACCCTCACACAAAGCTACGTTTATGTAAATAATGAGTTGTCTCCATAAACCCAACAGATTGGATGGGGAACCTTTGCTGCTTTTGGATGTATGAGTAAGCAACATGGTTCTCAATTGCTTTCTTTTTCAGTATTCATTACGTCAGTACTCACAACCTTTTTTTAATATACTGTATAATATTTGTAACATGGTATGGATGAGACAGTGTATGGTGTTATGATCTGTCACAGAATTTTAAATGTTGCAATCCATCTCAACTTTGGCTGTTATTTTCCCATGTGTGCATGTGTTGTTTTTTCTTTTTCTTTTGTTAATTCAATTAAATTCAATGGTAATTGTATATCATTTTTAACAGTGGTCATTGTCACAGTGCAGCTTTTCATAATGAAACACTTATGCAAATAAATTACAAAATGGACAGGAAAAAGCATAGACTATAATTAGCATTTTGTTCCTGATGATTAAGCTCCCTGAGATGACAACAGGGAGAAACCAGACTCAACAGGAAACCCATCCTTATTTGGGTGATATTAGACAGTATGACCATAAGTCAGTCCCTGGTACGTATGTTAAGCACTGGAGTTAATAAAAATATAGGGTATTTGGGATTGATTTAGATGATAAGGTTTTAAAGTAAAATCAGTGTGTAGGTTGTGAGTTTGGAAATAGAGACATAACAGATCCTGTCCATATTTCCTACATACATGCCGATCGTACTGTATGTGACCCACTTTGTGAAGGTCTTTGTGTGTGTGTGTGTGTGTGTGTGTGCGTGTGTGTGTGTGTGTGTGTGTGTGTGCATGTGTGTGTACGTGTAGCTCCATTGTCTTCTATAGAAAAAAAATTCTATGCATGATTTTATGCAGAAAAAAAAACAGTGAATCACAAAAAAACGACTTTATTTTGAAGAACAACTACTGTATACAGCTAAGGCCACAAGGATCAAAACTGCACTTGGCTACTGGTTAACACTATCCTCTAGTCTGACATTAACAATTCAACATTGAGATGCCACCATGCTTAATGACCACATGGTGAGGCAAAAGCTGATGACTAAGATGAGGCATCATCAGCTCTGGTGCACTGGGAAAATATCTAATACCTTTCCATTCCTAGATTATTTTTGATGTAGGGTTATGTAATTATCTCTTCAGTGTAAACATGAGAGTTTACTCTTCTCTATCACTGGGCCCATAAGTCTAAATAGGTATTTTGTCTCTCGCGGATTAACAAATATCATTTTTTGTTTTGCCATTCAGGTAGAGCAGCAATTTTTACTATTCATACGTAAAACCAGGACAGTGTGCGGAGTGTGCAGTTTTTGTTAAATCACACACAGAACAGACAGTTAGAGGACCAAGAGGAGATATTCCTTATTCATTATTATACTGTAATATAATCAGTTACTGCACCTTTAAGCAGGCTTACTGTAAACTCTGCTTCGCCCAGTAAAATATCAATATAGATGTAATTCTTGCTTTTTATTCTTTTTAAATGTATTGTTATTACAGTACCATAGAGTTAATAGGCTTTTTAATCTTTATTATTGGATTTATATTTTATTTTCCTTTCATTGCTGTGAACAAAACCACATGCTTGTGGCGTTACCCGCTGCCCTTATTTTCCTGCAGGTTTCTAATTTAGATCCCTATGGTTTTATAGCTTTACATTTTAGAATGGAGTATAAATTATTTACCACCTGTGTCTCTAATCACCTAAAAGCTTGCACTCAGTATCCAGTGGATACATCTGTGATGGTATGAGAACATCATGAAGGAAATAACGCTCTAACTCCAAATAGTTTATTCCGGATTTAAATTTTTTGGTAGAACATTATTTAAGACTTGCACTAAACATAACATATTCCCCATGAAGTAATACTTCAGTAGTAGATATGCCGCAACTAGATATATATAAAAGAATATAGCCAGCAGCAAAAGACCACAGATAACTAATAAACAGCAATAAATACAACCTTTAAATTGTATTTTAAAAAGAAGTGTATCACTAGAGTCCCTTTTAGCTTTTTTGTAGGTTTTTCCCCATTACCTAAACAAATCACAATGAGATGCACATTGCTTAATCTAATTAAAACCTGGCTTTAAGATTTTATCAGAAATTTATAAACATTTATAAACCCTTTTCTTTTTTGCTTCTACATCCAGCAGCCACAGTGTGATCTGAGAATGCATTGCACTCATTGCATCATCCCTGAAAGCCTTCTGAGTCCAAACGTTTTGCACGGAAGAATGTTCAAGCTTAACGTAAAATTTGGTGCAGATTTGTTTACTCTACTTGTTCAATCATTTTGAATGTAATGGCTACACAGTACACATAAAGCCTAGTACAGTAAAGTCATCATTAGCTTTCACACATGCGCATTCCAGTTTACTCTCCATGGCTGGACTATTTATAGCTTTTAATTTTATGGTCTTTCCTGTTTTTTTATTTTTATAATTTTTACAATAAAACAATACTGAAGACATCCAAAATATGCAATAATCTCATTTGAACAGTTTATATTGAGATGTGTCTGCTACGTACTTATGCTCTATAAAGCCTTGATAATGACTCTAATCTGAGGTGCTGTTAATTGGTGATTCTTGAGGCTGGTAACTCTAAAAGAACTTCTTTGCAGCAGAGGTAAGAATTGGTCTTGCTTTCCTAGATGGTATCATGAGAGCCAGTTTCATCATGTTGCTTGAAGGGTTTTGCAATTGCATTTAACAATACTCTTCTTGCTGACTGTTATTGTTCTGTTGCTACTTAATTACTTAATACCGTAT
>JAQMYG010000003.1:12049839-12067593 GCA_030014215.1 Clariallabes teugelsi
CAGCAATTTCACGTAAATAAGAGCAAAATAGCTTTATACTGGCTTTTACTGGTGCGATTTTGAAAATTTAAGCATGCTGGGTGATCTAGGAAAAGTCATGAAAGGAGGGTCCTGGAATTTGATCGAGTGTGAATTTTATTTATTTTTTCCCCATTGCGGTCAAATGACCGGTGCTCGGCGCTTCTAGTGTTAAAGGAATGCTTTGACAGGATGTTTGATCATTGCTCCAGGATACTGAGAAAGCTTTCTATCTTGATGGTATCCAAGCACTAGTGAAACACTGGGATAAGTGCATTAGTGTAGCAGGGGATTATATACAGAAATAAAGGTAGTTTTTACTCTCATAACTGTGTTCTCTTATTCTGCAAAATCAAAAGTCTAATTTGACTTGAATACCCCTTACAAGCTATATTGTCTGCAAACATGAAGTTTTGAAGGGGCATGAAGGGGCATGAGTAGAAGTAGTTAATGTTAAGGAGAAGGGGCTCTCTGCCGGTGGAAAGCCGGAATACCCCGGGTAAATATCTGTGAATAAATAATAGACTACTTTTAAAAAACATTCTCTAAATCTGATGTTTGCTGAAGATCCAATATAGCACTATATTTCATGTGAACAAAAATGGCAACTACATATAAAGTAATTACAGGAATATTTCCCCCCTGCTTTTAAATATACAACCTATTTGGTACCTATAACCTTACACCGAAATTGCTTTTAATTGCTTTCCGCACCCTTTATAATGATGCACTAAAATAAATCCGCATCCTGGAGCCATCTAATAATTCAGCAGATTGCAGTCAGCCCAGATAGCAATAAAGTCACAAGCTCCTCAAAATGCGAATTAAACTGTATCATTCCGAGTGCATTTCACTGGCATTAGCAATGCAGATACTGAACATTTTAATAAATGTGCTTATCTCATCAAGAGTAGAATATGTGATATGTGAAATACTAATTACAATATTATGAAGATGACTAAGCCCCAGAATGACATTTTATCTGGAGACTGAATGTTAATATGGATCCATTTCAAAGACTGAAGCTTTATGTCAGGAATAATGGCTAATTTTTGTCAAGCATTTAAATGTGAAAATGTGTATATTTCAAAAATAAAAAAAATACCAAGGAGCGATTTTAGTCTCCCTAAAGCCAGGTTTATCGTGGAAGATGAGAGAAATCTTGGCATCTCACTACTCCTGACACTGCATGACTCTTAATGTGATGGTGAAAATTGCAGCAAAAAAAAAAAAAAAAAAAAAAACTCAAAATGTGGAATGCCTCGTGCAACTGACAAATTTAAATGCCAAATATGCCATTACTTTCTTCTGTCTGAAAATCTTGACAAGCAAGGAGTGCTTAGCCTTCAGAGTTTCATATTCTGGAGAAAAAAGGAGAAGCTAAAGTATATGGACATGGAGCCATTGTTAAATTTGTAGCACTTCCATTTCCCAGGTGTGTTATTTCACTGTGCTAACCTACTTTTCTGTTAGATTTTAACTTGGGAAATAAGGCAGTCATTCACCACAAACAGCCTACAGCACATAAACCCTTAACACTTATTAGTGTTTAGCTTTATAATGTACCATTGTAGAAGGGTTATGATTTATAATCTCACTTTTTGGTGTCACCTAGAAGAGGAATTATTCATTTTTTATTATGGTTAATGTCAAGGTTTCTTCCCTATGTCACCTCAGCAAGCTTTCTCTATGTCACGGTTGCCGCTGGCTTGCTCATTAGGGATCTAACTCTGCACCCACTTTTTCTAAAGATGCTGTGTCACAATGTCTATTGTTAAAATTTAAACTACATTCATAAATCATCCCAGACATTCTCCACACCAAGCTCACTCAACTCATGTTGCCAGTCAACGTCTGTCAACAGGTGAGGCTAGGTAAAATCATGTCTAGCACCCGGTCAATCAGCATCAGTGCTCCCCAGGGATGTGTACTCTCCCCACTACTTTTCTCTCTCTAGGCAACTCTCTTCAGCAGACCCTTCAGTAAAAGCTCTAAATTTTGTAGACGATCCCACAATCATCAGACTTCATTACTGTGATGAGTCTGTGTACAGAAAGGAAGTAGAGTAACTGGCCCTGTGGTGTAGTTAAAACAATCTGGTGCTGAACAAGTTCAAAAGAGTAGAGAGAAGAAGCCCCTCCTCCTTCACCTCTTTTCACCTCTGACAGTTCTTCTCCTACAGTTCACACTTTCAAGTTTATGGGAGTCAACATCTCCCAGGACCGAAATTGACATTCAACATTGACTCTTTCTTGAACAAGGCACTGCACCAGCTTAGGAAATCTGACTTACCCAAAGACATTCTAATCCAATTCTACAGGGGAGTTATCAAGTCAGTTCTTTCCACCTTTATCTGCCATTAACCTCATAAACAGGGAGCACATACTGTAAAGTACAATACACCTGTCAGTGCCACAACTCTAGATACTCCCACTTCTATTTTCCTATCTGTAGACTGATTGTTTATTCTTACTTGTATATTTTTTTTATTATTATGTCTGATCCCTTCTGTTCCTATTTACTGTATATATGGGCATTTGCTGTAACTACAGTATGTACATATCATTATTTTGATACTATATACTTAAATATTGTACATACTGTATATAACTGTAATTATGTACACAGTTATTCACGTATTACATTAATATATGACAATTGTATTTATGTTACTGTATATGTAAATTATATATAAATAATCTTATATAAGATTATTATATTATCTTTATATCTATGAAGGACGAATTCATATATATATATTTGTAGAAATTCCTCCTGTTTTTTTTTTAATGTGTAAGCACAGTGAGAGCCATTGCACACACCTAGGCAGTAAAGCTGATTCTGATTCTGATCTGATTCTAAAATTGTATTTGATTGAATATGGTTACCAAGCAACCGCACCTACAGTACAGTGATGAATCAGCAAAACTCAGTGTACAGGGAGAAGACCTTAACAGTACAGTATATGCTTGACTGAGCAGGTCTGTCTTTAGTATATACTCGAGATACTGAGAGCCTGTGGTTCATTCCCAAACACTATTCCAAAATGTGCTAGATTTGGTGCATAGTGTACTTCGGGGTGTATGCAGTTATGTAATGTTTATTAAGTGCTGTTCAAATCAAAGCAGGACTTCAGAGCACAGTTCTGAAAGTAAAAACTAGGGTTTAAATATCAAGTCATGACACCCTGTATGATTGTAAAATTTTTATAATTTGGTAGGCTGTTCATATAATCTTGGATCAATAGATTAAGGCTGAACTCCGTGGTTCTGTGACTACCTTTTTTTCTGGTGAGTATGGTGACTCGGTTGATTCCTTGGAGCATGTGTTCTTGTTGTTGTTGTTGTTGTTGTTATTTTTAATCCTTGGATCCCATTAATCCTTGGGATTATTATAACTGTATTTAAAATGTTACTGTGCAGCCATCAACAATAATTAATATTCTATGCAACTCAATATAATCCCATGTTTGTTTTACTTCAACCTTTCAATGTCCAACTATAGTTCAGTTTGTTAGTGATGACATCTTAAGGAATTAACGTGATTATGTGACAATACCAAAATTAATATGCAACCCTAGGTGTAAATATATGTGCAACTGTGAGTGTACTTGGTGTCCTATGATAAACTGGCACCCTATCCAGGGTGTATTCTTATCTCAGGCCTATTGTTATCATGATATTCTCTGGATACACAATGAGTCTGACCTTAAAGTGGGTAATGTAGATGAATAAATTATTCATATTGATTATCAATGTACGTAAGAGTCTAGTCGCCCTTAAAGATTAATGGATCATTAGTCTAAAATGTGCAGCACAATAAAGAAATACAAAAGAAAATAGTTTACTGTATTTAAATGACAATAATAATAATAATAATAATAATAATAATAATAAACAGGTCCTCAGATTATTAGTACAGCAGATTACCGCAGTTATAAAGGCTTTATAGAGCACAAGTAGCAGATACATCTTAAGTGTTCAAAGTAGATTATTGCATATTTTGGATGACTTTAGCATTCTTTTACAATGTAGAAAGAAATAAAAATCAGAAAAGACCATGGAATTAGAAGTCGTGTCCAAACTTTTGACTGGTAGTGTAACTAAGCATTTGGCATTACATAAGTTTTATACATGTTGTTTTGGTCACAGACTTTCCTTGGGCCAAATAACAATTCCCATTTCATCTTGATTGTTCCTTAAATGACTTGCCCTAGCTACTCCATCCTCGCATATAAGTTTTCATAGTTTTTCCAGCTGCAGTTTTGCCAGGTATTGATCCCCTGGGCATCTTGCAGATGGTACATATCTTCTGTCTGGTTGCCTCGCAGGTCTGTTACATTAATACAATGAACACCTCAGGCACTGCCACACCCCTGCTGAGAGCCCTCTCCAACTGAATTTAGCCTCCAACTTAATATCTCTATCTTGTCCTTTCAGCATGTTTGTTTATATTTCACTAAGACCTTTTCAAGGGAGCTCTATCAGAACATCTTAGTGCTGAGCCTTTTTGAATTGACAGGCATGTCGAGTTTCCTCCTTGCCCTGATTTGTAGGATAATAGAAAACAGTTCACTGACCTGAATTTTAAAGAATGCACCCATGGACAGCCATGTGAAAATCCCTTTGGATATTGCTGTAGCTCAGCCAAAAAAACGTTGGTGTCTGCGAGTCTGTGAATTTTTTCATTGTGTCCTTTGATGAATAATTTGCTAATTGACCTTCAGTTTACTCTTCCTTTATTCACAATTTTTAAAATTACAAGTTTTCAGCATGTCATAACAAAGTCTTGCCAGTCTCGTAGTTGTGTAAGTTCTAAACTCTTGATCTTTAGTTTTAAATACATTGCTTGTGTACCTGACACATGCTGTTGCCCTTGTGATCATGGTCTTTTGTGTCTGATCAGGTATTGACCCTGGCCTGTTCTGTCATTTTGGATTTTGGGCTGTCATTGTGGTAATGTTAACAAGGCCTTCCTGCATGTGGATCCTAAATAGCCTCCTGAATCCAGTTTGTTAGACTCTCCCTAATTTTGACCCATGGCTGTTGACTGATTAGCACTCTGTCCTCATGACCTGAAGTTAATGAGTTCACATTTCCGGTCTGAACAAGAACCACCTTTGGACCTTATTGCTTTTTTTGTCAAGTCACTTAGAAGATTTGAATAAATGCACTCATTTTGCCCTGTGTTATAGTATCAGTGACCAGGTGTCAGAATTTTAATCGTCTTCACTGTAGAGTGCAGGTGTTTTACTATGACCTATGCTGACACACTAATGACACGTACAAGATAGTATGCAAATTCTGATTAGCACTAATGATTAAAAATATGCAACACAGCAGAATTGCACGCCGGGCTGTATTGAAATAAGACACATGAAGGTGACTTGCAGTGGTCGATCGACACAGCAGACCAAAGATACAGGAATGTTTTCCTTTTTCCTTTGTGAAGACATAGTGACAGTTCATATAATCTTTTCCTATTCTGTACTGTAATCATACGGAGCTGTTGATGTTCCTTAAGTAAGTTGTTCGGACTTTGATTTACAGCATACTGTAGGTTCGATTTTATTTCAGACATACTGTATGGTTGAGCTTCTATTAATGTAAACAGTAATTAGTTCAACGTGTTATCAAGCTTTTAAATAGACAGTCCATAGATGCTTGACTACCAGCCAAGATCTGCAAGCCTTCTATGTAAATGCCACCATTACATAAACGATGGCTATAACTTATATGGGTGTATGTTAAAAGCCATGAGCCAGCACTTTCCTTTTTATGAGCTACTATTGATCTCATCTGAAACATGGCTTCTTTTCTCTTCATTTCTGCTTTCTTTGCTTCCCACCCTAGTGTAGTTAACTCTTCACTTTAATAGTTTTAGAAGGGTTTGCTGAGGTGTGTGTGAATGTAATACCCATTTGTGTTACCAACACTCAGATGGCAGGTGTTGAGTTGCAACCTTGGATAGCAAATGTAGACTGCGTAGAAACTTTTTTCCTCTCTTTTTTCTCTGTGCTGGCAGTCTCACGTTTTAAAATGTGCCTGAAAAATAGATCAGGGATTGTGTGTTTGGATTAACATGTTTTTAAAAATGAATTACATTTCACAACCAACTCTGAGTGTTTAATTCATTCTTTTAACAAGAACCAATAAAATAAATCAATATTTAATTAATTTAATTAATTTTCAACAATATTTTTTAGCTATCGTTTTTATTCCGTCATGTGTAAAGTTACAGACAAAACCATGTTGCAATTCTTCCACACATTCAATGATAACTTTCAAAGGTTCTACATTGAATAAATTTGTATATATTATTATACAATTGAGTACCCTTGAGTAATTACAGTAGTATACAGTACATCTGGCAGCTGTTAGAATTAAGTTCACTGACAAGGATGTTATTACGTACAGTATATTAACAATAACTAGAAGTTTTCTGAGCATCATAACGTCTTCCTTCTTACTTCCCATCTCAACGGATTTACACAGCTGAGGAGGATGATGGATGCTTACAGCAACCGAGAGCTTGTTTGGCTTAAGTGTGGACATAAAAAGCTCTTAAAAAGCTATTAAAATGCCCAAGACGATTTTGTTAGTGTTCATTTATTTACAGAAAAAGTAGCTGTAGTGTAATTCACTACTAATAGCACTGACAAATATAACTACACTATCAAGTAATCAAAAAACAAAGGAATTAAACAAATTATCTTTTCGGTTATAGTTGTCATATTGCATAAAGCAATAATTGAGTCATGTTGTGTAACTGCTTTAAAATATTGCTGTGACCCAGAGTCTAGAACCAAGAATCTAATCATAAGCACCACTTTGTTGAAGTGATATCACTGAATTCCTACTTGGAGTTTGAATTCTTGAGAAACCCATGTTGTCTGAGTCAGAATTATGAGTTGGTAGGTCACTCAAATTATTCACTCGCTCATTCATTCTATATAGCACGTAGCCTGTACAGGGTCCTGGCTGGACTCTGCGCACCATGCAGAGGATACCCTATCCAATCTCAGGGCAAACGCATGCAACCACTCATTCACTCACAACCTGGGGGCAATTTGGAAATGCCAGTTAGGATAATCTGCATGTCTTTGACTCTGGGAGAAACACCTGGAGGAAACCATAATGCTTGATTTATTTTCCTGGTTCATTCACATTCAATATCTGTATTGGCATTACTTTATTGGCATTGTTGTGTATTTGTTTTATATGATAATTGATTTATATTCTGTTCTTTTGTGGCATTTCCCAGACCTCTTCAAATATTATTTTGGGTAATTTAGTCTATCGTCAGCATACTTTATACATGCTTTAATCTAGGGATGCCTGGGTTGTGCCCAGTAGAAATTTAGTGTAGTCCTTTCAGAAAAGATCAGGATAAACTGATCCAAATGATCTCTAAAGAACACTATCATTGAATATTAAATCAGGAGTGTGTGGGAAATTCTGAATATTAAGTGGGATCATGCTGTTTGGTCTACCTATTTAATGGTTATCAGTATAAAGGTGTTTTTACAAGGAGGTAATAGAAGCAATTTACAAAGGATTCATTATTCTGTGCTGGGGAAAGTGTTTAAAAGTACTGATTTTAGAAGTGTATACTTGAGATATAACTCATATAAACTAAAAACTACTCCAAACTTGATTTGTCATTGTTCACATATCTTATTAATATCACTTTTAGTATTTTATTTAAATAATTTTAGGCCTAATCAACATTCTTTTCAAAACAAAATGATGCCTCTGGTCCTATGGATTCATTACTAAATAAATAAAACTTTTGAAACTGAATTTTAAACATTTGTGGCATGATTGTGTAAGGAGGGAGATCTACTATACAACATAATATAATAATAATAATAATAATAATAATAATAATAATAAATAGTATAACCAATGGATATATGCTGCTTGTTTAGGTAGCATATACACTGTCTATTCTGTTTAAGTACTGACTTTTCATTATATATTATTATTCCTTAACAAATCCATTACATAAATAATTTCCCTTCTTTTTTTTTTTCATTTTAGAAAAATGCTCATTCATTTAAGGATATTTATTAAAATAAAGTGCTGCCAGTTCAATCCCGTTAAATCCAGTCAAGGCAGATTGATGAGAAATTGCTGCTTTTATTTCAATTATGTCAGGAGATGCTAAAGCTAATTTGCTTTGGTTTAATTGTCTTTACTAAAACTATCATTTAAAATCCCCAAACAATTATTTTGTTCTAAATGATTCGCAGAGCTTCAGTCTTGGTGTTATTTTGTAAGCAGCGAGTTTATAAGAGAACAGGGAGTTGGCTTGCGGTGATAAATGTGTTTTTCGTCTTTCCCCTTGAATGACCTTCTGGACTACTGTTTAAATGGTGCCAGTCACTCCTGATAACCAGGAGCCGCCTTCAGATAACCCTTTCATACTAATCCCGACTTCCCAGGAGTGTTACACAGATGAATAAAGCGCACAACAGCGCCTCAGTTCTCTGGCCAAAGCTGTTTGTTTTGTGTCTGAATATTCAGTGTACCCTCCGTGGATTATATATTGTATGTTTGTGAAATTATATTTGGTTAGAGAGCGAATGATTGACAGCTGAGAGCCATTAGGGGCACCAGCCTTCCAAACAGTGCATACAATTGGATCGTGTGAGGTCTTGTAATATTCTTCCCTACAAAGCTCCTTTGATTTCTGCATTCTTTATTTGTCAGCTTTGTAACACTGCCTGAATTGCCTTAAGACAAACATGAGCTGCTGTTTCCTATTAACTTATCCACACCTGATGTAGGGTGACGTTATCGGTCAGCACCTAATGTCAGCACATGTAATATGTTTGCAAATGTTTTTCTTTGCACTTGGTAATGGCTTGTTAAAGCTAGCCTAAAATTATTGTAGCATTTATAGTGCTGAAATGTGTTTTTCAGTGTTTGTGCCCACAAAGCACTTGTGTATCACAGCTCTGCACTGATAGTTTTAGGACTGAAACTGCCATCAACAGTTTTGTACCCAAGTCTACATCAGTGAAGCAGTGAAGTTGGTAACCTCAATAAACATGACATGTTAACGAAAACATATTTCCTGAAATACGATTGCTCTTTTGACCATATAACATTTATAAAAGGGATTTATTCATGGTCATACTACAGTATCCACTATCACAAAATGAGGATGTGCACCCTGGACAGGATGCCAATCCATCATAGGGCACAAACACGCTCACCCACACACAATCAGACACACACTACAAGCCATTTGGGAACGCCAATTATCATAATCTGCATGTCTTTAGACTGTGGGAGGAAACAGGAGTCCCCGGAGGAATCCCACAAAAGCATAGCTCCACGCACACAGACCCCTGGAGGTGTGAGGCCATGGTGCTAAGCACTACTGTACGTCACCATGTATTTAATTACTCCAAAATGAGAAATTTGACACCCCACTGAAAAATAGATAATAATTAACCATATAATACATAAATATATTTCTTTTGTTTGTTCATAGTAGTACAAAAGTACTTCAAAAATAGTTCATATGAGCACAAAATTATTATTATTATTATTATTATTATTTATGTTAATATAGCTATTAAATGTTTCTCAGGTGGTGCAGTGGTAAAGCAATTGCCATGTGGGAAACAGTTACATTTCTGTTCACATAATATGTGGGATTTTTTTTCTCATTCTGTTTCTTCTAAGGAGAATTATTTGAAACAATATTGATATCTCAATGTAACACAAGTGGGAATGAACATCCCTAAATTATAAAAGAGAAACCTTACGATAGATAATTGTAGGAATAAATTTTCCAGCCTTTGTGATGTCAAAGACACCACTTTAAAGTGGCATGGTATCGTTCTTTAATGTAAAAGCCTGCCTGCATGCTGTACTCTCAGAAAAGAGGAATAACACTACTGAGCATCTACCACTGTGCATTATATCATTTGCCTAGTGCTGAGCAAGACATTCATTTAGATAAGCCTTTATAAAGTGTTGGATTCCTGTATGGTAAGATACAAACTCATTTCACCTAGACTTCCATGAATGTGGGAAATGGCAGCACTAATGCAAGGCTAATAAAACCCAAATGCAAGGCAGAGTGAGGAAGTAAGGACATGAAGTCACTAGTAAGTGGTACACAGAGTGTTTGGAGTATCTCTTTCTCCTTCTTGAGTACCCAAAGAGGTTATTAAGTATAAAAAAGAAACCTCAGGACAATCTCCATTTTATGTGGATGGTCTCTGCAAAGTGACAAGTTTGCAACATCGATCACAGTAACACCTCCCGTTAGCTGCAGAGGAGCACTCAGTCGTTTGACTATACGTTGTACCATGTCTCAACTGGCTGTCTAAATAGTGCGATCAGCCTCAGTTCCTGCTATTTCCATAATTTTGTATAGAAGAAAAGCCATTTACACAAAAGAATGTCAACATCATTTCAATCTCTGTATTGGTTTTGGAGACTCTCCACCCCGGTCTGCTTTCAGGCCTTCTGGGAAGGCGCTCCAAACACCTGCAACCTGACTCCAGAGGACTCTGGAAGCGCGGTGAGGGAAAATAAACAGAATAGAAAAGTCATCTATTGGCAGGTTTAGCAAATCAGTAGGTGGTCTCAAGGACAGTGCAATCCGAGCCACAGACACTGGACAAATAGCGTCGAACAGTGGTTTGCTTTGTACATTACTGCATTGTGGGAGTGCTGCCATTTTTTTCCCTGTCTAGCCAAAACAATTCCCAACAAAAGCATTTGTCAGCTGAGTAGTCACAATCTGTGTCTGGGTGTTCAGCTATCCATTGTCTGTAAATGGACGTACACATATTTCATATATATACAGAATAGGATATGATCAAATAGTTGTTAGAACACCAACAAAGTTTTAGCCTTTTATATATAACGATTGGCATCAAAATTAAAACAGTCAGTTTTTGAAGCGCACTTTTAGAGGCTCTATCACCCTTGATAGATCAGAGCTGTTTTGGTGGCACAAGGGGAAATGTACACAATATTGGGCTGGTTTGAATTTTATGGTTTTTGGTATAGTATTCTTAGACTTTCAACTATTTGTATGTGCATGGAGATACAGTATCTTTTTGATTAACACAAATTAAGTCACTTACGTATCGTAAACGGTGTGACACATGAGTACTGAAAATGTCTTATTACAAAAATAACAAATTCTATTCATTAACAGTTACATTTAACATTGTGGAACATCCAGGAAACAAGTTAGTTTGATCGTATTAGAGCTGTAAAAAGTTATTCGTTTATCAGCCTCTTATCATGTCCAAAGTCCTGTCCAGAAGTCTCTACTGTGGTAGGAAACATATAAATTGTGACACAGCACTGACACTATAGATCCCTTACACAAATGTTAAATGAGCATCTCCATACATGAATATAAGTGCCTACTGATTTTTAAGAAGCACATTTTTATTCCATTTATTAATTGAAATAGATTTCTGTGGAGCATCCAGGATACAGGTCCCTTTGTTGTAGCTCTTACAAATTATTGTAGTTGTGGTAGTAGAGGTAGTATATGTACTATACTATGTACTATTGTAGTAGTAAGGTAGCTTATTAAGGCGTTAAATTCATGTATTTTAACTTATTAGAATATTTATGTAGAATGATGTTTACATCTTCTACCATAAGATTTAAGAATACAACTGTGAATAGTAATGTTTTTAAACTATGCTTCATACATCCTTAATGCAATACCTTAGTCAAAAATGCTTATTTTGTTAAAGAACAAAAGTTAATGGGTGTCAGGTCTGCATTGCCTTCTTGAAGTATTTTAAAATGTCTCCCGTTGATTCATTTTAAACAGACTTCCCTTTAAACCTCTATTTGAATGAAGCTCTTTTACACCTTGTTGCTGGCCTCCGAAAAAAGAAAAGAAAAAAAAAACGAGAAAGAAATAGAGAAAGGAAAGGCGGAAACTTGTTCTGTTTGCTTCTCTCCCAATTACACCTCAAATTGAACTCTGGGGGCACCACTGTCTTGTTTTCCTTGAGTCTGGATGTGCTATTTTCCTTCCACAGATGTGCACATTGCTTGTGTCTCCCGAGCGCAGACAGACTCGTATTATCCCAGCTGTTGTGTTGGTTAGCCCTGGACAAGCCATCTCATGGGTCCTGTTTTTTCAGCTGCTTCAGTCCTCACCTCTCCCCTTCCTCCCCCCAATCCCTCTCTCGGTCCTCCGTCAAAAGCATGATAGCTAGCAGGCTAGCTGAATACCTGACCCCCATCAACCTCCTCCCCCTCCCCCCAACACTAAGCTCTCACCCTGAGTCTGCTGTGTTTTTAAATGAGACTAAGGCAGAATTTTAGTTTCTATCCTTCGTGTCTGTTTCACAGGTGCACCAGACTTTAACTTGAATTCAATGACTTACTAATCTGGGATGCTGTGTTAAACGATCTCCTGTACAACTGACCAACTCGATCTCTTTAAGCTTTGCTGTTGGCTTGAATGTTTTCTTTAAATTGTGTCTTGCTGACTGGGTGTGCCCTAGAGATTGCACTAGAGGATCTGATTAGTCATGATTAGAAAAGCAATCATTCTCTTCTCAGCAGGCCATCAGCATGGATTTTCCCATAGAGATGCCTCTTGCCCAAACGGCTATTAAGAAAATAAATGATTGTTCATGCTTTAACAGAAGGCTGTATCAATTAGCCTGGTTCAGAGCAAGGCAGGACAACATTAGCTAGAACAAATATCTAGTTGCATTGTTATAGAGCTCATAAAGTCATACTATGACCAAGATGGTCATATAAAATTTGTTTACTCTGAGAAATATAAAAATATAACCTCTATATAAAGCAGGTTATCTTACTTTATGACTGAATCCAGCAGAAATTGTGCCTCATTTTGATCACCCAGAGGCGTGTGCAAAAAAAAGAAAAAAAAAGTCACTTTTTCAGACTTTCACCTTAAGCATAGAGATAGTAAGAAAATAGAATTCTTTCGGCCAGAAAAACATGAGAAGGTAAACAGACCTGACAGTTATCTGCTGAATGACTCAGAACACTTGAGGGCAGTTCACCAGACACTGATTATGTCGTTTTGAGGACTGAACTCACTACAAATGAGGGACAATTTTACTGTTGGGCAATACGCACATTTTTAAAAAAATTTAGCCCTTGGGAAAGGTAGCACGGTGGTGTAGTGATTAGCACAGTCACCTTCCACCTCCAGGATCCAGGTTCGAGGACCACCTCAGATCTGTGTGCATGGAGTTTGTATGTTCTCCCTGTGCCTGCTGGGTTTCCAAGGTACTCCGGTTTCCTCCCACAGTCAGATTAGCATTGGCATTCCCAAATTGCTTGTAGTGTGTAAATGAGCATGTGAGTGTGTATATGTGTGCCCTGGGTTGGCACCCAATCCAGGTTTTATCCCACCTTATGCCCTGAAGCTATAAATACCTTTGATACACTTTAAATGTAGATGAGAACTTCTAATTACTAAATGAAGATGACTTTTCCTTGTTGTTGGTATCAGCGGTGTACCTTTCTGAAGAGGTTACAGTATACAGTATGTAAGATTAGCTGCGCAATCCTTAGGTCAAAATTAGGTTAAGTATTCCCTCTTTCCTACTACATCACAAAATCCTCAAAAAAAAAGTTATTGAACTAGGAATCTAAACAGTAAACAGGGGGGTGTAAAGGCGAGAGAGTGTGTGTGTGTGAAGGGGCACGGTGTCAAATTACGCGTGCACACACATAGAAGTAGAAAATGGAACTTTAACCTCTCTAATGTGACTTTCTTTTGCTTTACACACGCGCGCACACACACACACACACACACACACACACACACACACACACACACACACACACGTGTTATAAGAAGCAGGACACACAGTGTTATAGTAAACAGTACATGCGTACAAGGATGTTGATTATACCAGTGAGAGAGGCACACTAAGACCGAGCAAGGGAGAGAAAAAGAGAGAAAAAACATTGGCTCAGTTGTGACCATGCGACACTAAGCGTCAAAACAAGAAGCGCTTGCGTGATACATGATACTCGGTACTCGTAAACCAAGACTTGTTCGTTTTCCAAGTCAAAATGTATACAAAAATTTTGCTTGTCCTGCGGAACCGCGTTACTCACAATCCGAGGTTCCACTGTAGTAACAATTGGTAATATAATCTTTATTATAGATAAGTTTGCCACACATCTTATTTTATTCAGCTTCATCTCTATTTTTCCTCAGTTACATCCTGCTCTTTCGAGTCAATTACTTATGTGTCAGTTAGCAGATTTTCTCAAACAATGCCTCCGGGTAGAAACATGAGCGAGATACATAGTTTCAGTATGCATTGCTGACAGAACACTCCCAGGGAAGCCTATTTGTGTGATAATTAAGTGCAAATGTATTCTTCAGCCAAGACCCATAAGACAATTATTGTTATTTTCAGCCTATATGGGGGTAGAAAGGTAATATTTTGAGCCTCTCTCCTAGAATGATGCATGACGATGCAACATTCCTGATATACTGGAGAAAGTGCAAGTGCTGTGGCAGCTAAAAGAGGCTGTTGCTTCAGTCAGCAACCTCATCAGGGCTTTGGAGGTTTGTTCACTCTGCTTTTTGCTCATTCCTCTCTGGTCACTGGCAGTCAGATAACGCATTCTGACCTTGAGGGTCATTTGAAGGGAGAGAGACATCAATCAAAGGATCAGTCATTTAAGAAGCAGTCAGTCTCGTCCTGCTATCTCAGTACTAAATCACTTTGCCCTTTTTCAGGCTAAAGTGTATGTGCATGGGGAAGTGGTCTGAGGTGTGTGAAAGGCTTTCATAAACCGGAAGAAAGTAAATATTTTGCAGAAGAGGTCAGCAGTGATTACATTGGAGGTTGGTGGTATGCGATACAGAGGAATGTGTCATGCTATTACTCATGAGCAACCCGCATACTGTCGTTTACATTCAGTCCCCACAAAAGGCCCGAGGAGAGCACAGTATATCTTTTCGAGCATGTCAGCCTGCATAGCCTACAAGATTTGCTGCAGTTGTCACTCTCGGGTTGTTTTCCAGATGGAGGATTTTCGCTTTTGTCTGATCTCTGTGGCAGTAGTGCCTGAAATGGAGCGCTTTAGGTTGCATCATGGGTCTTTCTCGTCCTCAGAGCCTGCTGAAGACAGCAAGCTGTAGCCCTTTCTCTTTCTATAGCTGCCTCTGGAGTTTCTTTTCATGACAGTGAATAATGCAATATGTTGATGTTTCAATCACTTTCTATTTGTGCTTTCACACATTTTACAGCTACCTTCAGTGGCACTTTTCCCGATGAACAGTACATCTGTGAAAATTCTAAAGGACAAAATTCAATGACCCTGAATAAAACATGTTTTTTCGCCACTGTTTCATAAACAATATCTTTTTTGTAACCACTTTTTTTTTTTTTTTGAAGAATACCTACACCAGGCTCTGGGATTTCATAATGCATTTATAAGCATAGCATATATCTTTCATAAACCAGTGCTGGGTGATTCATTAAATGCTAATGGCAAAACTTTTTGGCGAATTTGAGAGGTTTTATGGAATCTCATTTTGCCTTTTACAAGAATTTTCATTCTACTACTGTATAGCACTATTGCTGTACATGTTTTATTCCTATATTGCAAGTTTTTTTTTTTTTGTCTTTGCTAACAGCACTTTCATGAAGCTTTGAGACATTATCCATTCCCCTTCATTTACTTGACATATGGGCTCCTTAAATAAATTAAGCTGTAGGAGGTATACATTAGTGCTTCAACAGTTATAACTGCAAATTAGGTTTCCAATTTAATTTCAGAGCATTAAAATCATTCATTCGGTTCACATAGGAGTTTAAATAAGTGAAGTTGTAGAAGCCATGTTTTTTGCTTTCATAACACATTTTTCTTTTATAAAGCAGCAGTATACCAGAGGATTTATAACTTGTAAAAGATGTAGGGCAACATTAAAGTTTTATGCAGAATGTTAGATAAGAAACCTTTAAATTTAATTATGGTGAGAATGCAAAAGGCTGCACGAAGGATGTTGTGTAATTGTATTATTGCATTGCATAAGGTTATCCTGTGATTAAAAACACATTCATGAAGCTTTGAAAATTTCCGATGAATCCTCCTGACACATACCTCTCAGTAATACAGTAGTACTTATGTAGTTCATAAGGGGGCAATCAAATTACATATGAAGTGGTGTTCATCTAACTGCTTTAATAAAATATTAATAAACACCACTCCATTTTTAATTTACCACTTTAACAACTATTTATAGAACATTCTACTATCATTAATTTTATTCATCAACATAAACAAAGGGTTTGTCTGTACATTGATCAGAACTCGCACTTTCAATTATATTTTTATGTTTCATACATTGGACGACCCAAAACAAGTATAAGAAAAAATTCTATCTGTATGTCTGTTTGAATGTCTGTCTGTATGTCTGTCCAGCCAGATTTTGTCACACCACCACATAAAACTGTCTAGACAGAATTTAATGAAACTCTGGCAGTACTTTGGTAATTCCCTGAAGTTAAACATGTACCAAAAATGTAAACAAAGAGGAGAAGTGAAGTTACAGGTATGAGCAGTTACCTGCCTGAATAGATACTGCAGGTTTTGACAGCTTACCTTGCATGGGTCAAACTGTGGGTCAAAATCTTAAATTGACTGCTGGACAGAATTTAATGAAACTTTGGCAGTACTTTGGTACCTTCACCATA
The DNA here is from genome assembly GCA_030014215.1 of Clariallabes teugelsi. NCBI lineage: Eukaryota > Metazoa > Chordata > Actinopteri > Siluriformes > Clariidae > Clariallabes > Clariallabes teugelsi. Next base: position 12,066,566 of record JAQMYG010000003.1, read on the forward strand.
AATTAAATCAAAATGTTTAGTTGAAGTGACGTTATGAGTAGTTATATGCCAGATTATAAACCGGACGTTTTGACGGCGCACTGCACAGATGTCAACCTGTAGGCGCATCTTAAATCAACCGGTGGAGAGAATTTATTGAAACTTTTGTAGTACTTACATATCTGCCTGAAGTTTAACCTGCGCTATAATTTAAATAAATGTGATGTTATAAACAGTTATGTGCCAGATTTAATAATTTACTTAAGCCACTGGCTTTCAATTTTGCAATGGAAATGAACACCTGAAAACCAGAAAAGCTAAACTGAAAATTTTTACTGATATTGATTAATATTTGTTTTACCTCTGAAATAACAGCACTAAAGTGGTATAAGTGAATTTTAATTTTGGAGTCATTTTAAGACAAAACTTAATCTTTATCCAATCTACTTTTTCAAGACAAGCCGACATTTATGGGACTTCAGTCAAAATAGTACATTAAATTACATTAAAGCTGATAATCTTATTTTTAGCTTTAACCTTTTAACTAATCCTAAAAGCTCTTTTGCCATCAATGGCAGGTATACTAGTATTCATATAAGTTCATATTAAAAATGTAAGCATGATGGTTCAAATTTTTGGTTGATGCTGTATTGTTTTTCCAGTAAGAGGGGTACATTATAATTGCTAGCACATTAATCCATCTCAAATATGTCAATGAACTATGTGAACTGTTAATATTTCACTGTTTACATTCAATGACCTGTAAACTGTTGATTTGTTTTGCATACGTAGTAATTTCTAAGATGATAGCCATGACAGCGCTGCTGGTGGTATTGGAATAAGTTGGTAACATTTTAAAATCTGGGCCCGGTTTCTCGATAACGCACACTCTTAGCGTGCTAAGAAGACTCTTAAGATATATCTTACATAAAGTGATTACTTTTCTACGTGTTTCTCAAACTGTCCCTTAGAAGTCTTCTTAAGTCGCTGCCTCTTACGTCCGACGTTACAAGGCGCTGTCTACAGTGAAGGTCCTGAATTAGCTGACA
>JAQMYG010000003.1:12097300-12119769 GCA_030014215.1 Clariallabes teugelsi
TTTAATCATAATTACTGTCATTTAAAAAAACAGAGGAAACACTGTAAAATTTATTGGCAAAAACTGTAAAAAAAATTTTTTTTTTTACAGTGCAGTTCATTCTAACCCCTCGTCACACCCAATCCACAGCAGCAACAGCATCCACAGCATACACCAGAATGTTTGATGAATCACACTAGCATGGTCCTATTTAAACATTAGTATATTTAAACATCTTGTATGTGTGCCATTGTATTTGTCACATACTTGAGGCTTACAACTCATGCCCTGTGGGTCTACATAAAAATTAATGCTAGCGATGCTAAACTGATATGAAAGCTGACTTTATACAGTTCTGAAGCGATGCTTTAGCCCAAGGCTGGTGACACCACTTGTCATCCTGTGTTAAGAGGATGGGGTGTTGAGTGTTGTCACTTCATCATGACAGACAAGAGGTTGTTATCTCCGGTCCCTGCTAACTGTGAGCTTCAGCTAAGGTCAAGCACATGGGAAACTTTGAAGGGCAAAACTCAGACTGCATCTTCACTAGCAAATTTTAGACTTTGTTCCTTCTTAAGTAGGGATTTGATAATTAAGAGGGAGTTGATATTTAGGCTCATCATATAAGCATGTCTAATTCCTTATTTAAGATAAATTACACAGGTTAATAGACAAAGTCTGGAACTTATGTTAAGTATAAGGTAAACACAAGTAAGAATCACACAGTGTGTACTTTAGATTAATTTTAGTTACTCAACTCACCAAATATTATTTTAATTATACTTAGCTAGTATACCAAATATTTGGTGAGAGAACTAATTCAATATGTACTGTATATGGGGGTAAAAAGTGTTTTTTTCTGCCTCACACAAAGCACAATTGAAGCAAAAGAACCTATTTAAGCATATATACCAAAATCTGTTTAAATAAAATTGCAGCAGGTGAAAGTATGTACTAAGTAAACATCACACATCCAAATAGAAGAAAACCCACATAAAATACAAATCTACCAAAGCTTCACTTTTTTTCTTCCCCACCTCTGGCTTACAAATTTCTGGTACAAGCTCTTATCTAGCACTTGTTAAGTCAAAAAGTGAAAAAGGTTTTCCTGACTTTCACTGAACTTTTTTTTTTTTTTTTTTTTTTTTTTTTTTTAGAATTGAAGACATTTTATATAAAATAGTACAGAGCTGTGCAGTTGCAGTGTCTTCCACCTGATTTATTGGTTATAATTTTAGAGTAAGGTACCATAATTCGCTGTTAGCAATTGGATTAAAAAATGTGAAGTTAATAAATGAAGAAATTACTGTAAGCACCATTTTAAATTGTAATTTTTTATTCATTTTATGAAGCTCAATTTTGTCATATAAAGTCTTTTGTGTTTAAACAGGATTGCTTCTAAAGTGCAAAAAAAAAAAAGCTATGAGGTTTGTTTCACACAAGAGGTACAGTACATCATATTCCTGTTAAACTTATTATGCATGCTAATCAACCTGTGAAGTGACAAAACTACTCGAGCTTTATTAAAGTGTCTCATCACGATTGATGTAAGATCAAGTACTATAGCCAAAGTACAATTGCCCTTTGATTAAAGAAATAATAAATTGAGACATTTTACAGACAGGATATTTCAAAACTCCTTACAATACTTTATTCATCAAATAAGACCTATACATGGCTCATTCTACGTGATGCTCGAAAGTTCTGCGTTAATGGCTTTTGGCAGAATTAGAGGTATGTTGTATTTAAAATTATGTAGAAGATCTTAAATTCATTACAATGTTCATTTGGAAATTATAAGAAAAATCTGTATGTGTCACATAAAATGTTCCACTTCACAGTTCAAAAAGATTCCTAGATTATGAACATCTGCATTATCGGAAGACATAGCAATGTGATTTTTTTTAAGGAACATAACTTTTTACTTAGAATATGAAAGTTGATCTGGGAGAACCTTTAATGGGAAGGTACAGCAAAGTCAGCTACCATACCTAGCCAAAAATAAAAAGTAATATTTCAGAACGGTTAAATTATTGACCAGCAACAAGCAAAAACAAAATAAAAATTACTGTAATTCATTTAAGAACTGACCAATGTGTTAGTAAAATCTATAATGATTATGCTTCCACTCTTGAATTAACATGAATGAAACTCACTTAATCGCTATAAGACAACAGGACTAGGCTCAGCATTATTATGTGGCAATAAAATGAAGTCAGCCGACAACCCGAATGTACTGAATGATGAGGTTAACTCGTCAATCAATTTCTCACTTCCCTGTTGTCACGGGAACGTTTACCACTCACATTGTGGTGTGAGCCTAAATCTTCTATCACTCCTCGCTCACTTCGGAGCTCACTAGGTAGGCGGCCTTCCCTTCTGCAGGTGTGTGAAGGGGCGGGGCCGGGCGAATGGCCGTGGGAAAGGCTGGTGATTAATTTTCATTATTGGATTTCGGGTTTCTTCTTGTGCTTTAAAACACAGTAGGGAGTGTAGCTGTGGGTCTGTCGGTCTGTCTGTCTGTCAGGGCCTGGAGATCTACAGCAGACGCTAAAGTGAAGGGGGGGCATGCGAGAGGCGTGATGCTATGCGCCAGGGACTTCAAAGGCGCGAATGGAATGGTGCCTTTGATCACCGCACTGAGGACAGCCACGAGCACACTGCTGGAGATCCCGCAGCACTTGAACTCTCAAACAGAGCCGGATTTCGTGACCCTGCCGCCGAATAGGAAAAGGCCGTTGTGTGTTTCACGACAAGGCTTCCGTTCCCAGGAGATACCCGCCTTCCACCGCACCAATGAAAGCTGGGAAGCAATTCAAAAAAATTAAACAGAGCATCTCACCATATTGTGCCCGAAAAGTCACTTATTCAAAATCCTGTTCTTGGTCTTAAGTATAACCTCACTTTTGTTTGTGCAATGTTGCATTAATTTATAGTATTAATTTATAGTTACTATGCCCTTGCCCCAAACTATTTTTTAAAAATTGTTTTGTATTCTCTCTAAAAAAATAAATAATAAACTAAAAAATTGTAACCTCGATTCAAGCCCTGACCTATACGGTTTCTAACGTTAGGAATAATTTTTAGGAGTTATCTTTGCACTTATAAAAGTTGTCATTTTATTGCTGAGACTTTGAACTTCTTTTTTTTTTTTTTTTTGCAATATCCTTTAAAATTACCTAATAAACATAGACCTTTCTTGAGACTGACAGTTCTTTCCAGCTCTCATTATGAACAATCCTGCATGTAGGTTATTTTAATATGTCCACCTTCGATTTCTGCTAGTGCCCGTCTTTTCTGCAGATAAAAAGAAATGCACTTTAGGTGGCAGCTGAAACTGCAGTATGTGATTATTGTAGAGGAGTGGGTGAGTGAACAGGGAAGATTGCTGTTAATATATCAGCTGATGTTCTGAAATAACACAGATAACCTTTTTTAAATAATTGAGAGGGTGTAAATCTTCCACTAAGTGAATCCTGAAATAACTGGTGATTATCTGAATGCGGGGTTTGACTATACATATTGCAGGAATGCTAGCGTGGCGGTTTAAATGGCTGGAAACTGAAGCAAAGGTAGAATCTTAAATGGTTACCAATAGAATACTATCTAGGCTGTGAAAGGCATTATTTGCATGTTTGAGAGCTGTTTTTAGATTTAATTAATTAAACTGTTGTGATATTAATAATATACACAGGAAGTATAATTTTGCATAACACAATTAGTTTATAAAAATAAATCACTCAGAATAATAGAGAAATGTTTGATATAATGTCTTGTCTGATGGACTGAGCTAATCTCTTGGAGAAAAGCAGCTGGTATAAACACTGAGGCAGGCAAAGTTTCTGACAAGCCTGTGTTGATTCAGTGAGAAATAGAGGGTCTGTTGGTTTGGTATCCAAACAGCATGTAGCCTTGATGCTGTAGTTTTATCTTATCTAATCAGGTAAAACTAAAAGGTTTTACAGTACCTTTAAAAAAAATTAAGTAGTTTTGAGAAAAATATTGTGCTATGGCTCCCATTAACTAGTCTATTAAGAAGATGACATTTTAAAATGGCAAAAGCTCACAAACTTACATTATAATCCACACTATGTTCAACACTGTTCTAAACTTGTGTTATAAACGTAGAGTCGTTAATGAGTTGTGAGGGTTCCACATTTACAGATAGCCTCACTTGTGTACGGTTGCCACCCAGCATGTATATCAATGATGTAAAAGAGGAGTCAAATGATTGCTATTTCTCCATGAATTAGGGTGAAAATCAAGTTCAGCCAATTTTTCATCCAAAAAAATAAAAAATAATAAAACTGTCAACCTACACTCTAAAAATTGACATGAGAGACCTATTGCAATCACTTCATTAGATGCATTTTGCAAAAACAGAATCTTAATTTAAGGGTTTAGATAAACTGAAAACATTACTTTAAAATGAATTACTTTTAAATTTACATTACTTTAAAACATTATTTTAATAGGTTAAGTGCTGACTTAATTATATTGGTAATTACTTCAAAAACCTAATTTTGTGTGTCATTTAGTTCAAATTTCTACATTCATTGATGTAAAATTACATTTTAAGTTGTGGTAACTTAATAACATTGGCTCAGTAACCTAATTTCACTCCACTTTGAGTGCCGGATTTCCAGCCCCCTCCTCCATTCACTGAATATAAAACAAATTCAGCCAGTTGAGAATGCAACACAAAAGACATTTTGAAAGTGAGAATAATTTATTTTACAAAGAAATTTTACGATTGGCACATCTTGTGTATGAGAGAAGAAGTAGCAATTTGCTGTAGTAGAACAAGAAGTTCTCAGTTGTTCTCAGTAATAATTTATTAGAAAACAAATAAATTGTCTTTCTGTTGCTGATTCTACTGATGCTCTCTTTCCCTATGTTCATGTCTTTGTGAAAAGTAATCTTCTGGGCACATCCAAGGGAAAAAAACACAACTGTTTACTCAGTATTACCTGATGTTCCTGCATGCTCATGTCTTCAATTAAATCCATCTTCTTAGCAATGCTCTGCAGGGAGGAGGATGGAAAAAGATTTGGCTACAGTATTGTTCTGGAGCCACTGCTTAAAGTTCTTCTTGTGAAGAAAGTTCTTCACTGCTTAAAAATCTTGTGAGTTTGGAAGAGGAGGACATGTCAGTGCCAGTATTAGGCAAAGGAGTCACAGGAATTGTGCTTAGTGTTGTGGCAGATAATCTTGCGGCCCATTCTATTGAGGGATTTGTTGAAAGCTTTTCCAGTTCTTATGTGCGTAGATTTTGTCTGAGCGGGTAGCCAGAGGTTCGGGTGAAATAAGTGCAAGCAGGCATTCCAGCCTAGAACTAAAGTACAGCATGGGATGAGCATATACCAAATAACTGCTGCAGAAACCCTTCAACTAAAAAGACTTTGCTGTATTTTGTAACAAAATGTGACAATTTTTTAAGGAGTATTGGAACTAATCGAGGTTAATATATTGTGAGCCATCATCTGCACCTGTTTCTTACTGATTCATGCCTTAAGTTGTATGTGTTTCATGTTTGAATGATTAATAGGTCACTGTGTGGCTTAACAAACAAAAAACATTCATCTGGAAACTGGTCAGATACAGAGACTGGATCAAAAATTGGAGCCAAAATTTGGCAAAAATAAGAGCCAAAAAAGTTCTTCATGAAGCCTAGAGAACTATTCCTCAAACCTACATAAAAATACAAATTCTAACCAGAATATGAAGAAACGAGGGGTGACTAAAGACTTTGGCACAGTATTATTATGTTTTACAAAGTGATTTTAAAATAAGAGTTCAAACCATTTCATGCATTTTACTGGACCGAATACATTTTTTTTTTACTGATTGTTAATTTTTGCTTGTTATATTGTGCTCTTAATCGTAGCAAGAAAGCGAATGTGACTTACATGTGGTTTTCTTGTACTGTAAAAAGTAATTATGGCAATGTAAAAAGTAATTTTTATGAAAAATAAACTTAAACGTTTGTATGCTGCCAATATTTAAACATGTGTTAAATAAACAAACATTTAGGTCTAATGGCAAAGCAGTATTTACATTCCTTATGCAGTGTCAGTTGTTGGTCCTACTTAGTTCTATCAAAGCCATAATCAAAACTTTAAAAGCTTGGTGTAAACTGTTGCATAATTTTTAAAAGTTTTGTTGTTGAGAATAAAAACAGATTTTTAAAGTGTAGCCTCTTGAATTAATGGGATAAGTAATGAAAATTTTTATGAATGTGTTTACTGTCCAGAAAATTAAACTAGGTTGAAATGCCCTTTAACGTCCCAAACTCCCAGTGGTATCCACACTCTTGTAACTACGTATTTTTCCTATTAGTTTCACTGTTGTTGCTGAATAATTTATAGCAATTGTTAATTGCTATCCTTTAGATAAGATAAATATCAGAATGTTAAGTTGGAAGTTTAATTCCTTAGTGTTTCTGCTGTGTTGCATCAGAACCCATTCACATAGTGGAAACCTCAACCCCAGCAGAGCTGCGTGATACTGAATCCTGGTAGAACACTAAAAGTGCCGTCAGTCTCAACAATCCTTTTAATCTCTCATCAATCATGTGGAAGTGGTGCAGGGGCCCCTGATGCTATTACCGTCTCGAAGAAAATTGCTATTCGTGTGAGGAGACAAGCCTGCAATTGGCAGCGAAAAGTAGCCATGGTTCAGTAGGGGAAATGACAAGCTTGAGAGAGCAATCACAGAATGAAATCTTTCAGCAAGTGAAACACAAGCCCTGTAAGTAAACAAATGAGAAAATTATGCTGTCTAACTAATTGCCAGATGTGATTAGGGCTATCTAATGGACGTGTTTGTGCATGGCTTGAGATTCATGAATGCTTTTGCCATTTTGTGACATCTCTGGCTCTGTTATCCAGATGTGAGATGCTAGATGGCTTTGCTTTGACCAGCTGTGTGCATGAATATACGCTTTTGTTCTTCAAGTTTTAAAAAAGGTGCAGTCACCATTTAAAAAGATAAACATTGAGGTGCATGCTTTACTTAAATTTTTGCTAAATTTTAGAATGGAGTAAAAAACTTTTTATATGTTTATTTAATGAATATTGATTAGTGGATTGAACCCTAATTTCATAATAATAATAATGATAATGATGAGGATGATGATGATGATGATGATTATTATTATTATTATTGTTATTAATCGTCTTCATGAAGTAAACACAGTTAGTTAAAAAATCTTGACAAGTAAATATGAAATCTAAACAGGTGCCATAGTTCTCCTATGTGCCTCTGGATTTCTGTTACTTTGACTTCTCTGTTACTAAGTGTTCCTGATTTCATGCTCATTGATTAGTCAACTTGTTTTCCTTACAGTATGTTGCATACTTATATACTAATATTTCAAATAAGAACAAATCAGTGTTTGGTGGATACAAAATCTTTACATGAATTAAAAAAAATATGTGCTTTTTCTGGTCACAAACTATTTGATGCCAAAAGATGTTCTCATTGTTTATTCTATAAGACTATGTAAAGGGATATGTTCTTAATACACTGTCTTGACTGGCATTTCCTAACAACTAACCATACTTTTCCGTAATCAAAGTATCTATGAATGTATTATTGTAACTACTGAATTAACTAATGCTATTTGGCTTGGGTTATCCCATCAATGGATTTCTTTTTCTCCATTGATCTCAAAGGCATATTCCAGAGCAACAATGTCAAAATTCATGAAGCTCAAATTGAGAATCAGTGGCATAAGGAGCCATTTTTACAGATGCATTGGCCACCACAGCTTTCTGACATTAATTGCATTAATTGCAATTCTTTGGATGTGCTAGAGAAGACTTTGCAGAGAGGTCCAACCCTTCCGTTATCAGCACAAAATCTTGTCCAGAAATGGATGCAACTTCGGATGGAAAGAATGTTGTGATATTGCATAATCATGTGGAAACAATGCCATGGAGAATGCATGCCATAATCAAAGAAATAGTATGTATGAGTATGTGACTGTTTTTACAGTGTACAGTGCAATTAATGCAACAAGAGCCACAGCTGAATTGCATACAAATGTATAGTCATGAAATGTTCTGCTCCAACTGTATAATAGAAAACATCTGTAGAAGAAAATTACAGTTTCATCGATACTTCAGGTGTTACTAAATGGTAGTAACATGACACCTTTAATTCAAGAAACAGTTTTAGTACATACTAGCAAAAGAGTTATTTTCTTTGTTTATGCAAATCTTTGTTAAAGTAAAGACATTATACTGCACAATTAATGCAATAATTTATTACTAGTACCAATAATAATATGATGGCATGGTGGCTTAGTGGTTAGCACTGTGGTATCGCAGCTCCAGGGTCCAGAGATTGATTCCCACCTCGGGTCTGAGTTTGCATGTTCTCCACGTGCTTTGTGGGTTTCCTCTGGGTATTCTGGTTTCCGCACACATTCAAAAGACAATTCTAATCACTCACTCACTCGTACATCTTCTATACCTCTTTATCCTGTATTCAGGGTCACGAGGGACCTGGAGCCTATCCCAGGAGGCTTAGGGCACGAGGTGGGGTACATCCTGGACAGGGTGCCAATCCATTGCAGGGCACACACACACACATACACTCACTCACACACTCATTCCACACTACGGGCAATTCTAATCAGTGTTCCCAAATTACCCGTAGAGTTTGTGCCCTGCAATGGATTGGCACCCCATCCAGGGTGTACTCTGTCTTGTTCCCAAAGTCTACAGTGATATGTTCCAGGCCCTACGACCCTGTAGCAGGATAAGCGATATAGAAGATGAATCAAACAATAAATGAATGAATAAAAATAACAATTCATAACTTAAAAACATCAAAAAGAGAATGTGAGTTCATTTGTATATAATTTTTCTTTTATATATTTTTTCATTCTGTACTGACATGCACTATAAGCATTACATGTATTTTTGGTTTAAGAGGACAATAATATATGTTAAGACAATCATATCATCTCACACATAAAAAAAAAACATTGTATCCCTCACTCATTTACTCATTAGGTTTGCAATTAAAATTGGATATTAAAGATTAATCCTGGCTCAGTAAAAGTTTCCGGTGAAATCTATTTTGTACTGGTGGAAAATGTCCCCCTTTTCCCAAAGAGTGTTACAATGATTAAGTTTGATTATCTCATTAATGAAGAGAGTGAGGGAGAGACAATACAGGCAAGCCAACACTAATTAAGTCTTTTATGGTGCATGTAATGTAGGTCTCTCAACACACCTAAAAATAAGATACATCAGGCCTGTATTCAGCAGAAAGTCAATGAAATAAATCAAGTAGCCTGAAACAAATGACTGAAAATGTGAGTAATGATGCAACGATCATTCTTCAGGAGACATCTTCTGGTGTAATATTAATGTAGCTACAAAATATGAATAACCACACTGTTACAAAATGTCTTTGCTTATGTTTTTTTTTTTTTTTTATGCAGTAAGTGAGATATGTTGATTAAATGATTCCTGGTCAGGTTATAAATCCGAGGATCACTGGAAACAAAGTGGAAATACTTTCTGATTTGGACCAAAGGACCTAAATGAAACTCATGTGATGATGCAGAGAACATTGAGAACTTTGTGCAGGCTGGAACCAGAGCTGAGGATTGAATAAGGAACCCTGGTGCTCTGAGCTGGCAATATACCACAATGGCAGCTTCAAATTTGAAAGCAAAATGTATTTAATTAAAGCAGATGGTTATTTTAATATTATTATTAAAGCAGTAATTCACAAACAAATATCTCATAATCTAGAAAAAGAAGATCAGACTTGAGTTGTATTTCTGATGGCCTAATGTTTTATTTTTATTTTTTAATATAATATATTTATATTACATTTTAATTAATTATTTTTTTATTTTATTTATTCTGCTATTCACAGTTGCAACAAAATCTTGCTCAGGATAAAGCTCAGGGTTTTTTTTTGTTTGTTTGTTTTTGGGAAGAATTCTAGTGGCTTGTTTAAAACAATTACTGTACCTCATTTGAGCAGCACTTGCCTAATCTGACTGTGTAAGTGAACACTAGGTTTCCATGGGGATGCTGTTTCAGTACAGTTAAGAAGACTGATACAGTTCAACTGTTATTACTTTACTCTCTTGCAAACAGTTCTCACAGGCCCAATTACAAAAACATGATCACAGATGAGTGCCACAGTAGGGTGCCCTCAGTAGGACATTCAGATCCTGCTTTGTATTGACCAGGCTATCTGTCTGCCTGTCTGCCTGTCTGTCTGTCTGTCTGTCTGTCTGTCTGTCTGTCTGTATACCAGACCCTTAATCTGAAGTATGGGAGCAAAAACTTATTTTTTTTTACTTGATATTGCTGTGTGTGTTTAGATCTGGAGGGATCCTAGTGAGGCTAAGGCTTCCTGACAGCATCATGTGGAGTAAAGAGCAGGCTACATTAGGCAAATGTTCTATTGGGTGTCTACAGGACTGTCAAAACTCAATCAATACTGCTCTTACGTTAAAGATGGGTATGTCAGGATGGATAAGGATGAAAACTGTCTATTGTACAACTTTATGAAAGGTGCATTCCCTGCTAATAAAAAGTGGTAGAAAATATTTTTTTTGTTTATTTTTTTTGGTTCCTGCTTAGCTGATCGATAATTGGTTATTGCAGAAGGACAGAAACGTTTTCCCGCTTGCATTCTTTGCAATTATTTTTGCAATTTATTAAAGTGCCAGCATTACATATTTCAAAATACAAGTAAGCACGGTAGAGATTCTGCTATAGAACACCCAATTAACCTTGAGGAAGCGGAGAAGTTTAGTGTTTCAGAAGTTTTTATGTCAATATAGATATTTTCAATGTACAGAAATTCAAAGTCCACAAAGAACCTTGATTCCCAAAAGGTGTGAACATTTGAACAAGTTATTATCTTGTGGGGACAAGTTAATATCTTGTGTGTGCACAGCTCACCTTCTAACCACAAAGCAAATTAACTGTTCAAATAAAAACAAAGATGGCTTTCATGTCCCAAATATACTTTGTAAATCAACAAATTGTTAATGTAGATGCAAATATCCAAGCTGTTTTCATGCAAAAGTCCAGCATGACTTTAAACTTATGCAGATAAAGAGCGGGTTTGCACAAGATAATAACTTGCGTGAACAAGACAAATAACTTGCTCGAGCAGTTACAAAATTACACCTTTTGGGTCTTTAGGGGCTCTGACAAAAAGTCTGAACTGTTTTACCCAGTTCAAATGCAGCTTCTTGTCTTGTCAGAAAGGGACAAATCAGGATTCTGGTGGTTTATGTGACCTTGTCATTTTTTTTATTCATATTTGCCCTACAGGCAAAGAATAATCAACTGCTGATTGACCGGAAAGAAAATAAAATCCTATGCATTAGCAGACTTTTCTTCTTCATTCTATTTTCATGTTTAAATCCGAAAATTTTCAGCCCGAAAAGAAATTAAAAAAAAAAAATTTTTATCATCAATGCTCAAAACATATGGGAGATTTGGGGCCAAGGTGTTGGACAGCATTCTCTACCGCCATCATTCATTAAGTAAAGTTAAGTAAACATATTTTAAAAGTGAGGTGTTTATCTTGCAGTTCCGGGAACTTGCAAAATGTGTGCAAACAAACACTGAAACACCTTGAACTTTATAATATGTTTGCCAATCAACTGACCCCATACCTGTCTAGCATTTTCAGTATTGCTTAGCCATTGAGTTTTGTTTCCCTGAGTAGATTTTTAATGAAAGCTGTAACCTTCACCTGCATCCATCTGCCCACCTTATTGACAGTCGAGGAACGTTTCATCCCTATACACATCCTGAGCCTGTATTTACGAACTGAGCTAGTTTACTAGCTTATCACACTTGCTATACATATTTGCATAAATTTTCAGTCCAGTCTTTGGATGAGCTTTGATTTAAAATGTTAATTTTACAGAAATACAGTAGCCTGTTGCCATCATTTATTTAATCTTTAATCAAGAAAATTCAATGATTTGTTATAAAATTCATTTTAATGCCGTGATTTTAGTACAAAATCTAACACAAATTCTGAACACTTGCCTGTGTTTCCTCTACTACATGTTTCTAATCACAGATTGGAATGTACAATACATACAAAGCTGAGCAGTTGTTGTTGTTGTTGTTGTTGTTGTTTTTTTCATTTTATAAATTTTTTTTAACCTGATGTAGAGAAAAACATTTGAGGAAAAAATGTTAAGTTAAACAAAAAAAGAATTGACATATACTGTATATCATGCTAAATTGTAGCTTGCTTTTTTTTAAGCAGGAAACAAGCCTTTGATGAATATACAGTACAGTACAGCATGACATGAGTGTGTCAAGTAGACATATGTTTCTTTAATTCATTCTTTAAAGTAGATTTAAACCTTCAGGGCAGAAACATTCAGTGGTTGTTGTGAACAAAATCAGTGAATTATACTGCCGAATTTCCAGTCTCTTGTATTACTATAATTAAGTGTAATTAAAATTTTGATTTGATTACATTAGAGCTCTAACTTGCATTGGAAGGTATTGTTTGCACACCGATGTCATCACACTAAAAAATTTCAATCAAAATCGAATTCAGAATGCAGTAGGCACTATAATATATAACTACTAATATGCTCTGAAGTGTAACTTGGATTTCACTAAGCCAGAATGCATGCATATGGTAAGCCTATATGATGCCACATTAAACAAAAGGGATCTTTGACTATATTTCTTTCATTACAAGTCCTGTCTGTGTATATCATTCATTACAGTGGGAAGGCTAAAGTAAATTTGCAGCACATTTCTCTCCCATTCACCCTTTCACACTGCCTGGTTTTATTAATCACAGATAGTCAGGCTTTCCAGGCTCTCCTGTGCGCTAGGGTGTGTCGGCGCACATGTGGGTGTCCTGATAATGAGCCTGAACTCGTCTTCCTGTTGCCTGTGTCAACCGAGGGGCTCCAAATCCCATGGAGACAGCATCACAATCCCGGCTCAGCCCGACTGTTTTCCATTTGAAAGAATATTTAACTTTTCACTCATCTATTCACAGCCACTGAGAACCCTAAGCCTCGCCCAGATTAGCCGCCTGTGGATAATGCAGCGAATTGAAGGCACACACATACCACGTCCTGGCCTCTGCCTTGTTCTCAGGGTAACCAAACACACTTGGCAGGATAGGGATCCTTGAACATTCTTTATGCCTTGCGGAGAAGTGAGAAAGGAAAGAAAGCGCTTGACACAGGCATGAGTTTCAGGGCAGACCTTATTTAAATGCTGTGACCCTGACAAAGAAAATGTCAGGTGGGACAACATGAAGGTCCTATCTCTGCCTAATCTTCAAATCCTGGGTGTCAGAGGTTTAAGCAGGGGTTGCAGAAAAACACAAACTGAGATTTCCTCTGTAAACTCAGTCAAGTATAATTCCTAGATGATGATCTCAAATGGAGCCGTACAAAATGAACTTAATGTGAGGAAGAGATTAAGCAGTTCAGGTGCTTGATCTGTAATCCAAATTAAATTACTCAGCCAAACACATTCAGAGTAAGGTCTTTATTAACAGTTGTTTAAAATGGTGCTGTTTTTTGAAAGATTATCTAGCATGTGTCTAATAATTAATTAATTTGCACTAAAACAGTTTGCTTTCTATATTTCATTTATACTCTATTTATACAGTATATACAGTATGCTTTCCCCTCATGGGAGGAGGCAAACGCCGTTCAGAACACCAGAAGGCTGATGAAGCTTTACATAATAATCTGTGGTCCAGTGGTAGGTTTCCGGGCAGCCAGTGGCCAAACCCCAGCCACTGGATGCAATGCTGGTCCCAAAGTGGGATAAAATGGGAGGGTTACATCAGGAAGGGCATCTGCTGTAAAACCTGTGCCAGTTTTTGTGCTGATCAGATGGTTCACTGTGCGACCCATTGATGGGAGCAGCTGAAAGATCAACAACAATGTTATTACATTTGCATTTCCACACCACATTCCAAAAAAAAAAAAAACTTTTTAAAAATGTTAATTATATTACCATTTCCCCAGCAACTTGTATGGCAAAAACTACACATAATCTAAGCCCAATACTCACTCACTTTCTTATTTTAATTTTCTGGCAACCTGTACAGGGTCACAAGCGCATGCACTGATACACCCACTCACACACTACGGGGAATTTGGAAATGCCAATTAGCCTACTGTTCATGTCTTTGAACTGTGGAAGGAAATGTGAGTACTCAAGGGAAACCCACCAATCATGGACAAAAGACACAAACTCCATGGACACAGACCTGAGGTAGGAATTGAACCTTAGACCCAGGAGGTGTGAGACCACAGTGCTAACTACTACGTCACCATTCCGCAACAAGCCTAATCAATTTGGCAAATTTGTTATTTAACAAATACAATCCTAATAATCATTGATATGTGAAAGTGTCCATGGTTTGTACAAATCAGAGATAAAGTTTATGCTTTCAGTTTATTAACTGGTATTAACTGTTATGAATGTAAACCACTATTATAGTACAGTATACAGTACAGTGTAACCAATTATTCCAAAAGCTAATTGGTTTTGTGGACGTTCTTCAACATGAAATGTAATTATAAATGGAAGAAAAGAGAATGTAATATTCTTAAATTAATTAAATTGTAACAACTGGTAAATCATCATTGGTTTACGAGAAACAGGGGGTGGTGCTATGTAACTGTCCCTCCTTTTCAAGTGTTGCCGCACCACACCACATACAGTATCACTAACTACTTCATATAACATCATTCCCTTACATCCCCTACCTTTCATATAACATCAATCCTGTACCCTAGCTTCCTTCATTAAGAAGTTGAAGCTATTGTTCTCTTTCAGGTCAGGACAGTTAAATTTTATTTATGTACTCAATGTTTAGGGACCATTGACGTAGCTCTTAGGGCAGGTTGAAGAAGTCAGGCAAACATTCTACTTTAATTGAGCTGTGAGCAAAGTTCAAAAGGCTCAAATATTTCTTTCATGTGCTCCATTATCTTAAATGTTAAAACAGTTAATAGCTCTGATTAACTAATCTTGGTTTGAGCCCTTGATTTCACTTATGAAGACTGCATTTGTTGTTAAAAAAGGATAAACCAACATGAAAACCAGACATGTCTTGAGAGAGTGTATGAGAGAAAAGCTGACAAAAGAATGCAATTTGATCAAAGACATAACACAAACAATAGGTACAGCTAATGCAACAATTTGAATTGCCCGGAAAAAAGAAAGACACCACTGGTGTCCAAACATTGAGACGTTTAACAGGTTGACGAAGGAAAAGAACAGAAGTTGATGATAGAAATATTGTGTAGTTAGGGCAGTATCTGTCAGTCCAGTCATGAACAAAAACCTTCACTGGGTATCACAACTTACAGATTGAAGAAGACTTCAGAAAGGAAATGCAGAGTTCATATCACAAGATGCAATCCACTCACCAGCAGTAACAATCTGAAGGCCAGATTGGAATTTGAAGGAGAAAGAGTTAGAGATAGAGATAGAGAGAAAGAGAAGAGCCACAAATATTCTGATCCCAAGATAAGCTCTACCAAAGTGATGGAAAGACCAACGTATGGAGATGGTTCTGTTCATGATCCAAAACATACAAGCTCGTCGGTCAAGCACAGTGGAGATAGCGTCATGGCCTTAGCTTGCATGGCTGCTCCTGGAACAGACTGAGTAATCTTTATTGATGGTGGATCTCATGAGTGTAACAGCAGAATTAATTCTGAAGTCCGCACAAACATTCTATCTGCCAATTCACAGAGAAATGCATCCAATCTATTTAGAAGGAATTTCATCATGCAGCAAGACAATGACTCAAACACACTGCCAACACAACAAAGCACTTCATCACGGGAAAAAAGTGTCAAGGTTTTAGATTTGCCAAGTCAATCACTACTGAAGAGGAGACTACTGACAACAAAACAACAACTGCAGAAGAAGCTGCAGTACAAACCTGGAAAAGCATTACAAAAGAAGAGTGAAAGAGTTTGGTGATGTCCTTGGGTCACCACATAGCGGCAGTTATTGCAAGCAAGGGATGTGAAACCAAACATTAAGAGTTTTAATTTCATTACATTTCATTTGAATTTAATAGGCTATCATATATCATTTCTATATTTTGGCTCATTGGATGGTCTGACACCAAAGGTACCATGTGCTAAGCTGCTAAACACATGTAATTGTAATTAACTGGATAGCTCAAAATGCATTATTAAAATTCTGGTCTATCATCACATTTTTTTTTTTTATCACCAATCTATTCAACTGCCAATGTTCTCAGTGTATAGCAAAAACTAAACATTTGGCATTGCTGCTCCAATACTTCGGGAGGGGCTGTTTTTACAGTATATACAATATACAGGTATATAGCAGCGACAGCAAACAGAGGCTGCAGAAAAGGTGACAACGTTCTCATCTCTGAACAAACAACCAGATAACATGCTTTCAGAGATCAAGCATTGTTGTTTATTGCGGACCCCCTGTTTGAAGGGCATATGAGGTCTTCTTACAGTTAGTTTTGTGTGGAATGAGCACAGGAAAATTAGCTAGGACAAATGTAAAAAAAAAAAAATGCTTAAGTATCATTGTGTTATAATATTGTTATTACAAAAAAAAAACATGCAACTAGGCTACAATGAAAAACAGAATATACCGAAAAATTATAATGTAAAGAAATTTTCCAGGACTTGGGAAAGAGGAAGTGGATATGATACAGAAAATGTCCAGTTGAAAAATCCAGCTTAGTCTAATAATCATTTATAATTCTTTATTTTTAACAGGAAATTTTATTCAATCTGCACATGGCATATGACTCACACTATAGTTGAACAGATTCTGTCTTGATACATCTAAATTACGGTAGCACATAAGCTTATTATCTTATTATCATAGTCTTAATGTAATTAACACAGAGAACAACAGATTTAGGTGGTACAGGGGCATAGTGGTTAGCACTTTCTTGCAACTCGAGGGTTTGAGTTTTTTCGTGCTTGGTGGGTTTCCTCTGGGTACTCTGGGTATTCCAAAGACATGCAGATTAGGTTAACTGGCATTGTCCAAACTGCCCATTTGTGTGTGTGTGTGTGCTCTGCAATAGATTGGCGTCCTGTCCAGGGTGTACCCCTTCTTGTGCCCTAAGCGCCATGCCCCCCAAATTTATTCCTCCATTCCTTCACTTTCAGTAACTGCTTTATCCTGTTCATGATTGTGGTGGCACCTTGCATACACACGATTACATCTTTTTAGTGTAGCCAGTCCACATACCAGCATGTTCTCGGAAGGTCAGGTTGAGACTGAAGAACTCAAAGTATACCCAGACAGACATGATGAGAATGTGTGAAACTCTGCACAGAGAGTAACCCGAGCTCAAGATCTGGGGCTGTGACCTGGCAACAATACCCACTGATCCGCTGTACTTAATAACAACAGTGACTAATATTTGTATTGCAATACCACATATCAAAGAAAAGCTTCAGGAATTATTTGGGCAGAAATTATTACACTTGTACAGTAATGAATAGTATAAATTATGTAGAGTATACTGTATGAAAGAATACAAGGTTGGTTTAAGGCGTCAAGTCGGCTGACACTTAGCCAAGGGGTCCAGGGTTTTCCAATTTTATTACAGTGGTGGATATTACAACCTATTACACAGACATGTAAGAAGTGAACATACGCCCACAGTAAAATGTTTGCACTGAAAATGTGTTGTTTGGATTGTCCCAATGACAGCCAGCACGGAATCTTGAAATAACTACTTAATCTTAATTTTACCAGAATTCTACCCTTTTCATGCAGTTGAACATTCTGTTAAGAACAACTCTCTCATTCTAAGCCTATATGAGCTGTTGATCCTAAAGCTGCTGTAGGAAAGGCAACAAAGTGTTAATAATATATTAACCCATTTACTCCCACTGGGCACAATAGTGACCATAAAAAATGTTTTATCTATAAGGCTCTAAACATGTTACAGAATGATGTATCACTGCATTTTGAGTAATACTGCAATATTAAAGTGTCTCAATATTAAAGGTGCAGATGCACCTGGCCAGAGCTGTTTATTTCCTAGTTGCAATATGGGATAACTTCATCGAAGCTCAAAAACGGAAGGTTAGTAAAGTATGTTAACATAAACTTAGGACAATTGGTTTTACACTTATCATTTAAGGCGTGTAGTGTTGATATATACATTTGCAATTACTTGCAACTTTTGTACACTGTGGACTTACAATAAACTTATCATTGTTGACCTGAACAGTACAGTGTGTGAGACAATAACACAGTGCATATAGGTATACACATACTTTACTTTAGTTTTACTTTGAGTCAAGTTCAGGATATGTTGGGTCTACGTGATACCCCAGACAAGGTGTGCAGCATTGTAGTTATCCCTTGAAATGAGGGATATGGTGTCCTCGGTGATTGTGATCATGATGGGTCAGATATGGAGTATGAAAGGGAGACAGGCCTTTTGCCAGACAGGGTGTTGAATGCATATGCTGAACTTATTCAAACAGATCATGACAGGCACAATGTTATCAGTGATGATGACCTCCCTCAAATGAGTATACTGGAGCTCTGAAATGATGAGGAAGTCTGCGTGAAAGCTAACAGCATTGTCACAGTTGCAACAAATACGAAGGAGAGATATACTGAGACCTCTGTCAACATATAGAACAAACAGCGATGCAAAGTCCCACAACCAAAATGCATCAACGGCCACATGAATGGCCTTGATCTTTACAACCTACATGTTACAAGCTACAGAGAGGATATGGGAGAGACCACTGACCTGCTTATCTTCTTAAAGATAGTGTCGCAGTCACTTATGCAACAATTTGGTATGAAACCTCTGAGCCACAAAAGGAGATCTTTACAGGCTGTTACTGTTAAAGCTCAGGCAAGATACGACAAAGCTTCTCACTGGTTAATCAACACAATGCACTGTTTTCAAAGATTTGACCATTCCGATAAATGCATTACCTCCCCAAAGTAACAATATGTTACAAAGAGTAGCAAAGTTGAAATTCATTGATGGGTGTTGTTTTTTATTTGGCCTCAGTACTCATATTGGTGTTGTGAAAAGGTTTTTGGTAAACTACCGGACCAATAAAAAAAATCACTGTTTAGTTGTAATAGTTAAGATCCATTGATTGGACATTTACTGCAGTAACGAGCAACATTTTTTAAAAATCCTAACTGATGCATGATTTAGAAGAAAGGTAATCATGAAAAAAAATTATGATGACCATGCTCTAATGTCTCTTAAACACTTGTTGACGTTGCAGTAGAAATCAAAGTAAGAGTATCTCTACATCTGATGGGAACTCACAGCATTGGCTGTAAACAGTTGTACAGCCATAAAAAAACTTGTTAGCGTGACTTATCTAAACAAAGGGCTTCAATTTGGGAGCATAAAGATTAGAAATTGGAGCATGTCATGTGGGACATTTTGGGACAAAAAAGGGAATCAGATAAAGCAATGTTATGATGTGGGGTTGCTTTAGTTAGTCAGGTCTAGGATCAGTAATATTATGTGGCAATGAAATGAAGTCAGCTGACAAGCTAAACGTATTGAACGACCAGGTTATCATATTCCAGGATGACAATGACGATATTCATTGAACTCAAATATGCAAGAAGTGTTTTCACAGATGAATTGGCCACCAGGGTCTTGACCTTAACATGAGTGAAAGACTTTGGGATGTGCTGGAGAAGATGTTACGGAGTGGTTTGACTCTCCCATAATCATTATAAGATCTGACGATAATTGAATGCAACTCTGGATGGAATATGATGATTGCGCACCATATTTAAATGTAAAGGTGGTCCAACAAACTTTTTAAGTGTGCAATTATAGGCCAGGCAGTGTATGAAAAATAGTCACACTGTGGCACAGTTGCTATAGTGGGGTCTGTCAGTGACAGTGTTTTACGTGTTAATAAATGGGCTGGGCTATAAAGGAAATTTGATGACTGCATAGAACACCGGCAAAATCATTCACTTACTTTTTCATGGAAAAATATTTGATTATTTTAAATGATTACTAGTGACACATGATTCATGTCAGTTAAATTTTGATGATTAACCAGATTAACATAATGTCTGACCAAACAAAACACTGCATACTGTAATATTTGGTTGGAGCACCTTTTACTTTGATTATGATCATGGCGTAATTTTGATAAGCTTATGCAATGTTAAAACATTTACTCAGTCCAGGGTCACATTAATTCCTTTTCAAGATCTTGTATTGATGATGGGAGAGTCAGACCACTGTGTAAAGTCTTCTCCAGCACATCCAAAGGTCCTCAGTGGGGATAAAGTCTGGACTCTGGTGGCCAATCCAGGTGTGAAAATGATGTCTTGTGCTCCCTGAACCACTCTTTCACAATTTAAACCTGATGAATCATGGCATAGTCATCTTGGAACACGCCTGTGCCATCATGGAAGAAGAAGAAAAAATAGTTGATGCAAGCATACAGTACATTAGGGTCGTCAGCTGGACACAATTTTTAGGAACATAATGTTGCTGAGCCTAGACTTGACCAACAGAAGCAACCAGATCATAACGCTGCCCCCTGGAAGAGGGTAAATCTGGAGTCATCAGAACACTCAATATTTTTCCAATGCTCCACAGACCGTTCTTTATGCTCACTAGCAATGTTACTCCTTTTTTTTTTTTTTTTTTTTAAATTAGCTTCACAGGTAAGTGGTTTTATTAAGGCTACACTGCTGTTTAGTCCCAATCTCTTAAATTATCTTCGCAGTGTTCGTTTTGAAATGCTCATATATTAACCATAACTGTCAGTTCTACTGTTGTTGTTTTTTTACAATTTGATTTCACTAAGCATTTAACTGATCACTTATTGCGCTCATTCTGGATGTTTTTCTGACCACGTTTCTTCCTTTGAGATAATAGTCCAAAAATATCCTTTCAGGTTTCAATAATGCGTTCTTAACAGTTCTTTACCCAGTTTTAGTAGCTTCAGCAGTCTCCTCAGTTGTTTCCTTTACATGATGCAGGACAATAATATGACCCTTATGATATATCATACTGTATGTTTTTTGACATGGCATGATTCTTTAGGAAATGGGAAACAACTCACTGCATCAACTAGGGTTAAAATATGTAAAAAGTGGCCAACTGGAACTTAATAATCAGTGCAGTATTTATCCAATAGCAGGATCTTAAACTGCTTGCTTAGTTTAATGCAGTTGGTGATTTCTTTTTGCCCAGGCAATGTAAATTTAGCACAGTTTGCTGCATAGGTGCTACCATTAAACTACAGTACGGGTAATCTAAGTTATAATACTGTATAATGTAAGTTTTAAGCGTATAGATTGATAAGTGTGGGGCGTTGTTAGATTTAGGACGCAGCCAAGACGCGTAGTCTCCGTGTTGCGTTGCGAGTATCAGGCTACGGTTAGACCCGATACTGAACATGACACCGTGTACAGTAATGTTGCGTGGCTACGGACGAACGAACAGCGTGTCACACTAGTAGCTACGCCGCCTATAGTTCAAGCGTAGGCGCGTCTACTAACTAATAACCCCGGTGAAGAAGCTTTGAGGGTTTTTTTTTCACCCTCGTGCACGACACGACACGCACCCCCCCCACGCGCTCTCCCACATGGTACGCGCCAGCTCTGACTTGCACGGGGCCGCTGTGGAGTCGCTTTACCCCGCTGCCTCTCCCGACGCACGCGCGGAGAACGCGGCGCGAGCTGGACCGCAGTCTTTCATGTTCTGAAGGCTCCGTTTTTGTTATTATTCTTATTTGTTACATCGTAACATCGCTGCATGCTACAGCGCGTCCGTTCCGCGCGCGCGCGCCCCGCGTCCATCCCCTCCGGACTCCCTCTCTCTGTCTCTCCCTCTCTGTGTCTCTCTCTCATCCGAAATGATGCCGCTGCGCACTGGACGTTTCACCGCGTGGTAATTCTCTTATGGGAGACGACGTGCGAGTGATAAGTCCACCTGCACTTCTTACTTCATCCGCACAGAAGGAAGAAAGAAAAAAATAACAGACAGGGAGAAACAGAGATTTCGACAGGCTTCAGCGCGGATCTGCCTTCAGAATGGTGAGCTCCCATTTTCTTTCGTGATGCTGCAAATGCACACACTGGGTTATACAGCAGATCGTGTTTCTGGATTCATTCTGGTTATTCCTAGGCCAGGAATAAAAAGAAATAAATAAGAAAAATAAGAAAAAAGCATGCTTCATTTGGCTCGTAAAGTTCGTAGCTGTAGGAGAACACACCTTGAGGGAAGCAAAGCAAGGGCTCAGTGCGCTCACGGTCCTGCAGCACGTCTAATGATCACGTTAGAATTGAGCTTGTTATGGGTTGCAGTTTGATCTGATGGATAAAAGTTGCTTCCTCATGCTTTTTGAGCATAATTGTACTGTTTGATGATTTAAGCTCTACGTTCAGACCTAAGGGCCACGCTTTGATGTTCATGGGGTTGTACGTTTACCGCCTACACGG
>JAQMYG010000003.1:12119857-12133880 GCA_030014215.1 Clariallabes teugelsi
GTAGATCTCATTCCACATTTCTTATTCTTCATTTCATTCCCCGTGCCTTACTGTTAACCCGCTGCGATGCGCTGCTGCTCGCATCATGTGCTTTCTTTCTCTATCTGCACTACCTACGCGCACGGATAAGTCAATGCAAACAAGATTCTCATAAAAGCGTATCACCTTTACACAGCTGAGATATTAATTCTACAGCATGATTCCTTTTGGTAGCTTTGGTTTACTTGGGAGAACCAGTTTATTAGTGTAAGTGTGTAGGGGGGATGTGAGTGTGTGTGTGTGTGTGGGGGGGGGGGGGGGGGTTGTTAGGGGGAGAGGGTGCTAATAGAAAAGTTTTCAATAAATAAAACAGCATCATGTATGTTAATTATTGGTTAAGTATAAAAACAAAAACAAACAAAAAAATGGGAGGGTGGATGGACAAAGGAAAGGTTGTGCAAAGCTTTAGAGCAAAAACCTGCAAGATCCTTTTTTTTTTCCTTTTTTTTTTTTTGCACTGCATGAATTACTTTTTCTGTCAAGCCTGAAGCTGAGCACTACTAGGCCAGAAAACATAAAGTCAGTTCTACGATGCTACTGGATGCATGTATTAAGACAACTTTTTTTTTCTCCCCCTTGCTACTATTCCCTAAACGGACACTTGTGTAGAATGCTAATCAGCCTCCCTGCTCTGGCTGGAGTGCCGGGGCTCTCTGAAAATCTCAAGCAGCTCCCGTTGGCCATAGTGGGGCCCAAATGCTTGAATGGCTGGATTGAGGTCTGAGGGAACGAGCACTCTGTGGGCTTCGTGTGAAGCACTTGGGTAATAGCAATAAATGAGTCTGAAGTTGGTGGGGCTATGTAGGGGCTGACCTTTCGAGGGCAGTCTTCTATTCTTCTGCTTGTTGTTGGTCCAAGTTGATGAGCACACAGGAACTACGAAAACCCAGCCTCTAGGCATGAAAAGGAAACAAAGTAAAGACAGAGCCCCCTTTGTTATCTCCCACTCTGCTTCAGTCTTCTTTCCATATGTTTTTTTTTTTCCTCCTTTGCATTAAGCATCTTGGCATCTCATCTTTCTGCAACTAATTTACCCATGACAGAGGATAAGCATAAAGAGGTGTATCATTAGTAACAGACACACCTCCATGTGCATGTGAAAGCTGCTTTCAAAAACTGGGTAAGATTTGATGTAAAGAAAAATGTATCGAATCGGCATGAACAAACTTGACCAGGATGACTTTTTCATATGTTTGTTTTGATGTTTGGTTTTGACATCTAATAAACTACCATCTTTTGAGGGCCTTTTGGGACTTTGTCAGTAAAAAAAAAAAGGAAGCCACGATGGAAGCAGTACAGTGAACTACCTCAGCTCTCTGGTGAGGCTTTCAGTGGGGACTCACAGTCTCTCATGCAATAATTGCGGAGACTTTACAGTTACTGAGCGAAGGAGGAGGCTTCACTGGAAAGTGGACAGCCAGAGTATGGGGAAGTGTGGCTCATTGTCCTTTTGTTGCTTCTCCCTCTTATTAAAGCGGTCGACAATTACACCCCTGCTGGGTCTTTCATCCCTGCAGTGCCACAACCATTTGATCACTGCTTTTAGAGACCGGCTGTTTGGAGGTGGTTTTGCTGGTAGAACACTTCACTGAAACCTAGTGTGATAGAGCTGAAGTGAGATCCCCACTGTTTTCCTTTTCTTTTCTTCCTGTTTCAAATCTTTCACACATCTTCCGAGTGGAACATGATTTAGTTCGTAGGCATCCATGTTTTTTTTTTTTTTTTTTTTTAAATCACACACATTTATTTCAAGCTCGAAATAAACCTCACAGTGGTTCGTTTTTACACTTTTCTCCCCATTGGAGAACAGCCTGCATTTTGATGAAGTTTCCTGCAGGACACATGTTGCTTTAGCCCACCATGTGCACCGGAACAAATTTTCAGGAACTTTCATCAGCTTGTAAAGAAAGTAATCAGAACTCTCAACAGCTTCCTCATTTTGGTGAAGGCAAAACCTTTTTGCCCTTTATCACTGCCCAGTGTTGCATGAGGAAAGTTGGATAGAGAAGCAAAGGCAAATGATTTTATCGGTTGGAGCGGATACGGCTTGTAGTTATAAGCCAGAGAATACATGCAAAGCCTGATCAATGAAGTGCATTACAGCTGTGACCCCTTATGAACTCACAACCCGATGGCAGATCAATTGGTGCGACTCTTGCTGTTTGGATTTTCTGCTAAGGTAATTAAGCTTTTATTGTAAGTAAGTTTATAGTGCTATAAATACCACCCAGACATGTGATTACTGTGATTTAAACAATGCCCAACTGCTCTGTAAAAATCACAGTTGTTCATAATGAACAATGGCACTCAGCAGTTTGCCAAACATCCACCAATTTATTCGTTCAAACATTTAGTGTTGCATAATGACAAAAAGCTATCCGGCAATATCTAATACAAGGCACAAGCTTTGTAAAGTTGCATGTAATCTGTAATCATAGAACAGTTACCAGCAGCAGGGATTTGATATTTCACAGACTTAATGATAGTGATGGTTTATGAGCTGGGAAAATGCCTCTTTTCTTTAGAGGTCAGGGCAACTATGCAGGTTTGGCTGCTTCTCATTCTGTTGTCTGACTTCCAAAAAGAAATGAAAGAAGCAACAAATGAAAAAGAAAGACTTTTCTGTAAGATGTTTCCTTAAGATGTCGTCTTATTATTATTATTGTTATTATTATTATTGTTAATATACTTTCCCTTAAATAACATTTCCAGTTGATCTTTTTTTTGCCACAGGGGTAAAAAAAAAAAAAAACACCCAACAGCTTAGATTGTTAATTATCAAATAAGGTCTTGTTTAATTGTGGTAATTAGGTCTTGCTAATTGTAGTCCTGCGATAGCTGAGTCAAAACAATACATCACTGTTGGCCTCCTTTATTTTGCAGTCTGTGTCAAGCACTAATGATTGGAAGAAAAGGCTCGGAATGTAATTTACCCTCTTTAACAACGCTTCATTTGCTCCCCGTTTTATTTGGGGGATTAAGCCGTGCCTACAAATTCGGGCAACTTATAACATGTGCAGATATGACATACATCATTGTCACGCTTTTTCATTAATGCATTAAGCGAGCCTTAAAAACTCAGCCGACCCTTCCGCTCTCTTTATCCACAGACTTGAGCGATGTGAAAGGGGAGAGGGTGCTGTATTCACTTGCCTGAAGCATTATGCTTAGTCGAAACTGCAGTCTGTCATACAGTGATTTATCGCGCATAGGACTAATGGCATCCTATCGAGATAGCATTTTATTGTACTCAAGAGCTGGGAGCTAGGCAGGGAAAAAAAAAAAAAAACAGTAGCCGTCTTCATTTTCAGAATCATTGAATGGTGTCTGGTCACCGGAACACTGAAGTGTTGAGTTCTGCTCAAAGAAGGATATTTCTCTCTTTTCTTCAGTCTTTACTCCTGTCTTTCTGTCAAATAAAACTTGTTTAATCTCAGGAAAATTTTCATTCCGAGAGACACATTCTTAGCGCAGTTATGCAGCTGTCAGAGCTTTGCACCATTCTTTTCTAAACACGGCTGTTGGGCAAAATGCAATTCAGGCCTTGTATGCGAGCTCCTCAATTTTTTTCCCCTCCCTGGGCCAGTTGGTAGAAAAGAAAAGCTTGTCCCTCATTTAGACTTGGACTTAGGTCTTAGACATTGTGCATTCTGAAAGCACGGATCAGGATCAGCAGCTGCCCCATTTACATCCAAATGACCTTGGAGAGGGCCGGTTTCACAGCATGCCCACCTCCTATACACTTCCAGCCAGGTAGACTCTCAACTCATCTAGCACATGTCTACCGATTCATACAGGACACACAAAAACATTCCTAGGGATCATTTGTCCTTATTTCTGTGCGGTACGGAGGACACACTTGGCTTGTTCTCCTGTAATATGGATTACACTTTTTTGTTTGTCGTTGCTCATCATTTGAATAGAAGGCTTTGATAAATGTAGATGACTGAAGGTGTGAAATTGAAGTCGAAGTGGTTTGTTTAGTTTAGTTTAATCAATCAGGGATGGCGGGTGATGCATGGAATACATAAAAGCCTGGGAAGAGTTATTGCTTGCTGTTGCTTGACATCTGAAAGCGGTAGATCCTTTAAACGGAATAATTAATCAATTAACTTCTATTTGCCGTTAGCGGTGATAACACTCCAGGCCAAAGAGGGGTCAGTGCCGAGTTCTCACTTTATCCTTCTCGTGGCATTGTCTGCATTGTTTAAACATGCTAATGCAACACATGGCCTGCAAACGACCTTATTCCTACCGTGGGTTTAAATAGAATTTGATTGAGGTGGTTTTCAACGCGGTGGGACACTATACACAATGGAAAGATGATGAATGCTCTTCATTTTTTTTTTTTTTTGCCGATTTAATAAGAAGGCAGCTCTTCAGCTTTCAGCCCTCTGACTCCATTGTGGTGCACCTAAAGCATGAGCCCTGGAGCATGTGCCCTTTCTGATCTCAAGAGTTTACTGCCCTCTGGACTCGCTCACATCAGTCACACAATCCCCGGTGTCAGATTAACGCCGCAAGTCCAGCTGGGCGCAAGTGAACACTGTAGTTAAGTGTCTGCTGGTTTTAAAGTTTTTAACACAAAGGGCTTAGAATACTTTTTTAAAAAATGTTTTTAGTATTTGTGTTTATAAGAAATGGCCAATGGAAATGGATAGTCCAAATAATCTTGATTTAATCTCGTCACCAAAACGATGTAAAAAAAATTTGAGTGAAAGGTTTTAAACAGTTTCAAACCAAACAACCAAGATATATCTGATTATACAGGTTATACACTTAAATCTGATATGTTATACACAAACCAACCTAAAGTACAGAATCCCCCCCCAAAAAAGGGGTTTTGTCTAGGATAGTTAAATGGAACATGTAGAACCTTAAAACACATGTTTTTGCAAGAAATCCTTAACTTAATTTCGTTTTAAAGTAAGTGAAAAACTTTTCCGAAGTACAAACTTAAGTAGAATAAATAAACAGGCGAACCAACACGATGTAAACTAAACGTAATTAAATGTTTTAAATATAGCAAGCATAACTTCAGATTTGAATCCACAGGAAATTGAGCTGTTTTGGGTTTATTACACATTTTGCTTCAGATGCACAGGCTGGAGTTTAATAAGCATCTTTGAATCATATTGATTCTTTTCTTTCCCCTCCACTGGAGATGTGGGGTGACCTACGCTATGAATGGGGCCTTTTACTCCATCCTGCTCATTGGCAATACGAGGCAGAATCAGCCACCGAAGTAGCTTCAGGAAAGGCGGGTGGGGGGGCGACAATACATACTCGAACCACTTTCAAGAGAGAGCAAGAGGGCTCATGTTTCCCCTCCTGAGCGGTCACTAACAGAATGTCCATTGTGTCCTCCATTTCACACTACACATGTAGCAATTTCTGTGATGATTCGCATAAGCCACGGGAAGCTAATCATGATCTCGGCGCGCGAGACTCGGATTTCAGCTTTTGTCACCGCAGCTTAATTTACTGTCACAAACTTTAACACGCCTCATATATATCCAGTCGAGTGTACGAGTGCCGAATAACGCTTCGCACCTCGTCAGACAGGGCGTCTGGATCGCTTATGGCTGTCGTAGATCTGCTGGAGTAATGTCCGTACCAGTGCATTATTACATAGCCATTACGATTACAATTATCTGTGTAGTCTGGACTAATGGAGGAAATGCGCTAGCAGTTATAAAACTGCTGTGGCTTTACTGGTCTAACGCCCTCTCTTCTGTAGCCAAGTGCTGTCAATTAGGATCCATAAGAGAAGATTTATAGCAGTGCATTTAGTGTCTGAGAAGCAGACACTTGTAATGGAGGAATATTATAATCACACAGTAGACGGATTCGGAAATACATAGGTATACAAGATGAGTCGAAACAACTCAATTGAATCGGAGTTATTAAATGCAGCCCATTCATTATAACATCAGTTTTCCGAATAAAAAAAAAAACAAGCTTCTTCAAATGCAAGAGTTTCATGACAATCATGACATTGGCTCTCGCACTCATCCTGGACACCCATGGACACTTTCCAATAAGTCACTTTCAGGCATATTTGCACCGCCCCGCACCACTGTATCTATTTTTACAACCCGCCCCGCCCCGCACTCGCGACCATTAAATAGACATACTAGGCATTCGTCTTCAATCTTCACTTTTATTTCTTTGTTTTTGTTGTGACTGGCAGCGGTAGCTGCTTGGCACTTTCGTGACTTGTCACGTGACGTAACCTTATCAAAGAACTTAATAAAATATGAAAATAGATATTCCCAATTATTTAATATAGGCTATAGGGAATTGCACGCGACATACATGGATTTTTTATTTAATTTTGTTTTTAATGACCCGCCCCAACCCGCCCCGCAAATAAGGTGACAATTTCTTTACCCGCCCCAACCCGACCCGCGGGTTACCAGACGACCATCACTAATAAGTACCATGCAAAAAGTCTTCAGCCACAACTCCTTTCATAGTGCTACAAAATTCCTAAAGATACAATTTAAAAATGGTTTGTTGATGCAACCATCACAGCAGCAACCTCATTTCCCCTATCATCTGTTCCAACCACTCAGCATTCAGCATTCCCAGTATAATGATCATCCGTCATCCGTCATCTGTCACCTGTCGGCCGGATCATCTGTCATCATCTGCACCTGTTTAGTTAGATGTTTTTATGCTTGAATGATTCATAGGTCAACATTCCTCTGAGACTGGTCAGGTACAGGGACTGGACTGAAAATTAGAGCCAAAAACATGCGGAAAGTGAGGGACAAAATGGTGCTTAAGAAAGCCTGGAGAAATATTTCTTAAAAATAGGATGAAGTCTGGCTCTTTGGAAGCAAAACATGAAGAAACGATGGGGACTCAAGATTTTAAATGAAAAAATTAATTAAAAAATACATTTGGGAGTCAATGTGGAGACACATGAATTGTCACAAAAATAGGATCATGATACATAACTGAATTGATTTCTTCCCCATCTCTGGTTATCAGGAGTGTCATATGCATATGGCATGTGTGCTGCACTTTTCTCAAATATGTCAGTCATTCCTGCATCTTCCTCATCATCTGCTGTTTCTTCATTTTAAATAATGCACAAAAAAAACAAGAGTTGGGGAAAGGGTATCTCAGTGGTTAAGGTGTTGGACTACTGAATTTACACTACTGACAAATGCTGGAAATTCAAGAGTGGAAAAACATTGTCTAGTCGTCAGCTATGCGGTTTCTGTGACTATGTGCTCACTGTAGCCTCAGATTCTTGTTCTTAACTGACAGGAGTGGAACCTGACGAGGTATTCTGCTGTTGCAGTCAGTCTGCCTCAAGCTTTGACACATTGTGCTTGCTGAGATGCCTTTCTGCTCATCGCTGTTTAAAGTAGTGGTCATGTGAGCTACTGTAGCTTGAAGCATTGTCCTCTGACTTCTCTCTTCAATGAGGTGTTTATTGAAATACCAAAAAAATGCCAGCCAGTCTGGAACCAACAACCATGCCATGGTCAAAGCACCAAAGATCAAAGATATTTTCTCATTCTGATAAACATTAAGCTTTTGATGTGTATTTGTACGACTCTGTAATGCCGCCACATGTTTGCCGTTTTGGATAATTTCATCGATGAAAGTTATTGACTGTGAATGTAGATACCAAATAAATAAATAATGTTTTGTAAATGTAAGAAGCAAAAAGTATAACTCTCCCGCATTTTCTTGCTGGCTGCATTTGCCTGACTCTTCTGTATAGTTTAACACATAATTGAATCACATATGTCTAGACTGTTCGCTGCCTGGTTGCATCATATTTTTAGTATATAAAAAACTTTTTGTAAATAAAAATGTTAATATTATTACTTGACTTGATTCGTGCAGATGCATGCTGGCAGGAGTAAAGTCCTTAAGACGGCCCTCACATTAGAATTGTGAAGTTGCATCATGGGATGAACAGATTAAAATTCTTCGGTGGCTTTTATTCGGAGAGACCCGCCAGAGCGCCATTGGCCATGCTGCAACAAATCCGAGATAGAGAGAGTGAACGAAAGAATGAACGAAAGAAAGAGAAAGCTCGGCTAGCTGATGAAACTCGCTCTGTCCTGTGACAAAGAGAGGACTCAAGAGACAGAAAAGTAGACAGAGTGGAAAAAAGAGAAAAAGAGATATCGAGAGAGAGAGTGAGAGAGAGAGAGAGAGAAAGTGATAGATATATAATAAGAAATGTAAAGGTATATAACGAACGAAGGCACATATAGAAAAAGATAAATACAATGAAAGGAAGAGAGCGAGGAAGAGAGAGTGGCTTGTTGAGGAAATTAGATCCCGGCTCTCTGGAGGCAGTTTAGAGAACAATAATAAGGCACACTTATTTTGTTTGAAGGCTCCATTTCCAGGTCTGTTTCATCTGTCCGTTAGCGTCATCGGAGTAACCGAGTGATTCCACATTTTCTGCATGTGCCGGTCGCTCACCTCTGATCCGCCTCCCCTGTGGTGTTTCATCATGTGGCCCATAATCTTATGCAAGATGGTGAAATGGCAGATAATTTGCAGGTAATTAGGCCCTAGTGATTTGCAGGTGAAAGGATGCTGGAAGTGAGGGCTATGTTTGAATGTCACTGTGGTGGTTGCACCTGCGCAGTAGGAAATGTATAGCAAATAATCTCACAATGTTAGAGATTTAATAATATAGTGGTACAGCAGTAGTAAAGCGGATGATGGTTTTAAAGCGGAGAGGATGCGGAAAGATCGATGCTTCTATTTATGTGTTTTTTTCCCCCGATTCATTCAAAGAAAAAAAATATCTTTTGACTCAGATTGTGTGATTTTCCGATCTCAAACTTTTCAGAGTTGAATTGCTGATTTTAAGTAACACAATGGACACATTTTCGTCGAGAAGAAAAGGTATCATCGTGAAACAAGGGCTGGCTTTTGTTACGTCTGTGTTTTTAAATGCCAGCGAACGTCGTTCTGTTTTAAACCGAGATCCTCTTTGTTTTATTCGAGGACATACTGGTTGTCCAATTGATCGTTTTGTTCGCAGCACTTTCCACTCGTCGTGCTCACAAAGCGACCCGAGGGGGAAGAGAGCCCAAGCTTTTACAGGACGAGTGAGTGAAAAAGAGATGCATGAAGCGAATGAGTCTTTTGTATCTTGACGTCATCTGTGTTTTTCCTGCTGCAGATCTCCCACCGTAGTTCTCCTCCTCCACGGACTGTCTACTCATTTGTGCGTATCAAAGGCAAAGCGCTTCAAGAGGCAAAACGGACTCCGAAATGAAAGACCTGCTAAGCTCTCTAATACAACAGCAATTAAGATCCCACAATTAAAGCGCTTACTCTGGAATTTGGCCTCCATGCAAGGGCACCATCAAATAAAGCGGGCGCACTCAGCCAGAGAGGCTGTGCAGAGCTTGCAAATAATTACAGGTGGTGGCTTCACAGAAAATTTAATTAGGTTGGAGATGGAGGTAGAAGGGGATGTATAGACAAAGAGCCTGGGGTGAGTAAACAGTCTCACCCGACATCTAGGTTCGCTTGGAGTAGTTCCAAAAAAAGAAGCATGTGTGAGAGGGGGGTAAGTGATGAAACTGGAAGTAAAACGGTCCCAGATGTATTAGGGAGATGGCAGTACTGACTGAACATGATGGATAAAGAAGAGTCAGAATCCAATCATGTTCTTTGGTCAAAAATGATATGCACATTGATTAGTTAACTAAACATTAAGATTATGTTACTTGGGATTATTTAGCATGGTGTTTTTTTAAAGTGATGTGTGTGAAGCATAATCAGGAGGTCTGTGATATATTTGATTTTTGAAAATATTACAATTATTACATTTATTTGACCATTGTAATAAAATTGCTAACACACACTCATCGTCTATACCCCTTTATCCTGTATACTGGGTCATGGGGGACCTGGAGTCTGACCCAGGAGACTTAGGGCACGAGGCAGGGTACACCCTGCACAGGGTGCCAATCCACCACAGGGAACACTGTCATTCAAACACTATGTGCAATTTGGGAATGCCAATTAGCCTAATCTAGTATTTAGACTGTAGGAGGAAATCGAAGTACCAGGAAGAAACCCACCAAGTACAGGGAGAGCATACAAACTTCATGCACACAGACCCCGAGGCGGCAAACGAACCAGGACCCTTGAGGTGCATCTTTTGAATTCTGGTTCTGGGTTATGACTTAAATAGAATATTATAGTACAGTGCTATTTATATTTTATCAAGGCTGCAAAAATTAATGTCCCGAGATTATTCAGTGTGTCATTATCATGGGGTTGAGATCTACAGAATCAGAGGTGTGAAAAGTAAAGGTGTTGTTCAAATCACTAGGATCTAATTTTATTTCTTGGATCATGGAGAGTTGTGGAAGTTTAGCACACTTTACCGTCTAGGTTGTTGCACTCATTTTATTCATAGGACAGCTTTTTCCTTCCGGTAAAGTGAACAGTGGAATATATTACCACTGTATCTGTTTGATATACAGTAGAATCTGAATAAAATTTGCCCACCAGAAGAGGCAGTTCACTGAAATATGCGCGATACGAAAGCCGTGCATGTACTTACTTTCCGTTCACGTCGATTTTCTGCAGGTGAACCTTGATCTGGGAATTCCCACATTTCGGTCCTGTGAGCCGAAAGCAAACAAGAAGATGCGACTGGTCTCTCGAGTCATTAAAAACAGAGGAGATGCTTATTAATAAGTAGAGGACGCCCCTGAGTTTTGCCTTGCTGTTTTCTTGATGTCGCGTGGTGCAGATCTGGAAAAACAAAAACTGAAAAAAAATAAATAAATGACTGTCCTGTCTGCTTATATACGCTACAATTTTGTGACTTGTGCATTGATAACTGTCTGATTAGACAACATATTCTCCTCGCCATACTCTCGGTTGTTATAGAGATTTTGAAAATGCAAAAAGCATTCGTTCTGATGACTTTACAATGGTTAATGTTACCAAGGGCTGACTCAAGGGACTCTTTCCAATTTAACATAGGAACAATTTTCCATTATTCTTTTTTCTTTACACCGAGAACGGAAATAATGTGTTCTAGCACAACGCAGTATCCAGAGATGATCAATCCCATTCTAGTCAGTGGCTGTGATTCCACCCGGTGCTCCGCGGATCTCAGTGCCGCTTCGATTAAGTTACATGCATACGTAGTCTGGCTTTGCGGGAAGCCGATTCCCAGACACGTGTCAAAACAGCAACCCACCAGTCAGGTGGTGCATTGTCTTATTTTTTCCATAAGCATACCCACAAGAGTACACTCTGAATCAATAAATAAATCTAATAAAATGGATAAAGACAACAAATGAAAAATCTGCGTCATATTCACATTAAAATACAATATTTATTTGGATAAGCTCTCTGATATGGGTAAAATATTCAAACGTTCAAAGAAAGGTCTCGAAAATCCATGAGTTGAGACTGTTAAGTAGTGCTTTCCTCATGAATATTCCTACCAGGAATACCACAAGGCTACAAGGCGCTCCGACAGTAAACTCACAGCCTGCTCCACGTGGAAATCTGGGGTCAGTATTGGAGAGTCAGTGTCCAGCACAGTTTGTAATTCACCAATCACCTAACCCGGTAATTAACAGATTAGTTGAATTAGCCGCGTCTGAGCAGAAGCATCGCCAAACCGTGCCGGACCGGAGTGGAAGCACCCTGATGTAGATCATCTGAATTTGTTGTTACTATGGAAATAATGACGCATTAGGATGAACGCAAAAATATGTCTGAAATAATCTTTTAAGTTACAGATGGTTCGAGCTGCGGTGTTATAAAATTAAACTTCATTTTATTATAAAAATTAATCAACGCCTACAGGTTCAGAGTGTAACAGCGCAGTGGTATAGTGGCTAGTAATGGCTCATAAAAGCTGTACAAAATGAAAACACACTCCTTCTCTGGCCATTAATTAGCCTTGATCTTGACATCTTGTCTTTTCATTGGAACTGAAGCTTTTAATGTGGCAAGACGTAGACTTTTTAATGCATTTTAAGCAGGGTGTTTGCAAGTAGTTTGCTGCAGTGTAAAAAAAAAAAAAAGAAGAAGAAGAAAATCTGCAGCTCTGGGACAGCGATCTCTCTGCACAGATACTCTGATCTCGCCTAATCTGCTTAACAAGAAATAGCCAACTCCTGAAGATCTTCTTGTTGAATTCCATTCCAGTCCTAATCTAAGACAAAATACGAACACACACACACACACACACACACACACACTTGAGTTAATTAAGTCCTTAAGCAGCATCTGAATATTAGGACCAGGTGTGTTTTGAACTAAACACTGCAGGGGAGAAGATTTCTGGGAATGAGGTTACATACTAAGCTCCCCAAAACACTTACACGCACACTCACAAACACACAGGCACATACACACTTTGTTCCTCTTTCTCACTTGCTAGCCGGCTAGCTGTCCTCCCAGTGCCAGACTCTGTTTACCCATAAACAAAACTTAGGTCGTCCTCTCTAACGGTTCTCAGCGCTACACTGAGGCGTTATATAACAAACTTTTATCTTAATTGAGGTGTTAGAAATAGTGCCAGTGATTTTCACCTCCGTCCCACCAAGGAGCTAACAGCCGCTTATTTTCTTTAGACCTTTGCTAGCTTGTTTGTCTGGCGAGCACTTATTGTCTGCCTCTCATTAAACGCATCACAAAGAGCCATTTATTCGTGTGCGTGTTCACACCCCGGGTGGCCTTCACAATTTTGTGATGTGAAAGAGTGTATGAGTGACACAGGAAGCATTTTGATTAGGCAAGTTCGATTTGTTTACATGAGAAATGCCCTACACTTTTGTTTTTATTATTTTTCTAGAATTAAATTGGAAATTTTCTATATTAGGTACGAAATCAGTGAGAACATTTCCCTTTTCTAGAATTCTCTCAAATTTTTCATTAAGTTTGAGTATAAAAACAGTGAACAGTTTGACATTTACAAATCCATGTGGATTGTTTACTTAAGTTCAGAAAGTTAGAACAAATGTCATTTCAACTTTGCATTGCCTTGCTGCTGAACCAAACCAATAGTGAGGTGCAAAAAAAAAGCATATATATTGTACTCAAAGCAGAAATCTCATTAGACCATAAAGT
Source organism: Clariallabes teugelsi (assembly GCA_030014215.1). Classification (NCBI taxonomy): domain Eukaryota; kingdom Metazoa; phylum Chordata; class Actinopteri; order Siluriformes; family Clariidae; genus Clariallabes; species Clariallabes teugelsi. The sequence continues at coordinate 12,133,001 of JAQMYG010000003.1, forward strand.
AGAAGGGATTGTTAAATCAGCCAGCCTGTGGCATACACACTCGGCTCTTTGTTTTCCCACCGAAGCCGCCTCTATTCAAGCCGAGCGCCAGCGTGCTCTCGGCTCCAAAGGCATGCAGCTTGCGGCGGAGAGAGCTGCGAGAGACTTGTCAATATATTTTGTGAGCATTAGGCAACAAAGTGGAGTGATAGCTCTCAAGGGGGCTGCCCTTAAGCTGTTCGTCTATAAATATTAATAAGGCCCACCAGCCTGCCTGGAAGGTAGCTCGGTGCATTTGGCCTGTGTCGCCGGCTGTAGTTCAGCATGTCAAGCTGTGATGGGGAAGAGGACGAGTTGACATTTAGCGCCATGTCTCATTTCCAGCCCAAATTCATGACTCCCTTCTGAAATGGCACCCTGAGCTGCTGACCTAAAAAAGGGGAAAAGGAAGAGACGGGGATGTATAGCCTTTTATTCCCCAGCACTCCAAAAGAGTCCCACCAACAAGTGTGCCGTGCTTCCCTCTGACCTTCCCATAACCAGCATTGCAAGGACAGTAACTTTGTGATATGCCAGAATCGAAATACGTACCAACCTGGATTTATATAATGTAAGACTAATATACTAATATATTTGTTATTGTACATGAAGGTTTTAATGTGTCAGTCTTGTAAATGCGGCTCAACACCTGACGTAATATGGAGAACATACAGTACTTATACACATGCAATCAGATGCTCTAACGCCGGGGTACTCAATAGGCGGACTCCGGTCCGCATCCGGACCCAGATACGGTTAAATCTGGACCGACGCCAAAACAAACCTGCTAATTTAATCATAATCCAAATGAGTTCTCAATGAAGTGCGCAACTGTGTTTCCGCGCGATATATCTTTGAGTCT
>JAQMYG010000003.1:12142310-12162575 GCA_030014215.1 Clariallabes teugelsi
TTTTAACAAGCGGTGGAAACACGTCAAACCTTTTCTATCATCTGAAATCCAAGCATCCAAACGAATATGGCCAAAGTCAAAAAAATGCGGCAAACCTCAGCAATTCACAGTTTAAATAAAATTACATTATGTAAAACAGTTTCTTTGTTTTTTTTATTTTTATTTATGCATTTTCAGATACAAATTGCTATATTGTGATATATTTCGTTATCGAGGTAGAAAATTGCTTCTACCGTGATAGAAGATTTTGGTTATATCGCCCACCCCTAATATGCAGTATGTAGTTACGACACTATGTACATATTAATTGAGTGACATCACTGTACCCGGCACTAAAGATTGTGAGTGTAGCCTGGATACAACCGTGCTGTTTTTTTTACTTCAGCTGAAATCGGTTTCAGGGATCAAACATGTTTATGTTAACTTCTTTATTTCCCAAATCATATCTGATGGTATTACATTATGATTTAGTCTGAAACATCTGTCTGGAACTGGGTGTGAGAAACAGAATTGGGTTAATTGTATGCAGAATGGTGGAATGTGCAAACAGCGACAGAAGACAGGTTATATTATTTATCCTGTTAGCATGGATCAGTCTCAGCCACAGACACCCTGAGGGCTTTGGTGGTAAAATACTAATACCCCCCCACCCCCACCCTTGCCTTCTGGGATTTTTCTTATTATCAAAGTTGGCACCTCTGTGCAATACTGGAAGTTGACAAAATCTTGCACAAAAGCTGACACCCTAGATTCCATGGTTGTTCTTTTTAGCATATTCGTTTTTATCCCATCCAAGGTTGTTTTACTAATTAAATTCTCAGCTGGAACAAGCATTTGAAAAAGTATTATTCTTGTGTGGAAATAGGAGCATTATGTAAGACTGATGAGAAAATTTGGAAACACTAAACTAGGACTTTTGGTAACTAACAGGTAACCAACAAAATTTTCAGCTTTGCTTATGCTATTTTATGTTATTTTATGTTATTTTATTAATTTGTTAATGTTTGGAATAATAGGCTACACGGTGGCTTAGTGGTTAGCACCGTCGGCTTGCACCTCCAGGGTCCGGGTTCGATTCCCGTCTCTGTGTGCATGAAGTTTGCATGTTCTCCCTGTGCTTGGTGGGTTTCCTACAGGTACTCACGTTTCCTCCCACAGTTCAAAGATATGCAAATTAGGCTAATTGGCGTTCCCAAATTGCCTGTAATGTGTGAATAAGCATGTGAATGTTTACCGGAGATCCTACCACAGTTGTAAAATGGGCCTAAATACAAGGGTAATCACCATTGGCCTCCATGGTCCCTAGTTGCACTACAGAGGCTCCTAGATAGATAAATAGATGGAATAATTTTAGACGCAAACAAGACATCCTGCAAATGCATACTATTTTCTCATTATCTCTGTTTATTTAAAATTATAGGCCAAAATTGAAAATCAATATGAATAAACCAGCTTCTCATCATCCTGTATGTCTGTGTAAGAAAATAATATGACAGTTCGACTTTTTGACAGTAAAGTGTGTGAAATCTTGAGTAATGACTCTGAGGTCCTTGAAGGTCTTAAGCGATCAAAAAGCTTTTTTTTTTCTTTTAATACCCATCTTTTAGGTTTATTATTACCTTGCTCGATTGAGTTTGGTAATAAAATTTTTTCAGGGTCATATAAACACGTATTTAGTAATGTATATGATGTTTGATGGCTGTAGTTCATGGTAGAGGTCAGAAGTTGAGGAAAGGGTAATGAGGAAAAATTACCCAGTGAGGGAAAAAGGCACCTTCTGTGTATGGCACACTTGATGCGTTTTTTCATTTGTGTCTCAGCAAGGCTCCATCTTCTGTTGACTCAATATTGTAATAAGAAACCCAGGGAGCCAAGATGGATACAGCAGGTCATGTATGCCGTAATTAGCGAAGAGAATAGAAAGTCAATGTCTTAACATCCTGCTAACATCGTTATTGACCCTGCCAGGGTTTAACCACATACAAAAAAAAAAAAGAAAAGAAAATATATTCCTGACCTTGTGACGTCCTCCTCAAATTCTCATAATTGCAGGGAAAAAAAGTTATTTATTTTTATTTTAATCATCGTGTTAAAAACACATTCATAAAAAATTCCAGGGAGCTGATGGATATGAATTAATTTTTTGTCCAATATTCTGTGTGGTAGAAATCATTCTACATGCACATCAATATTCATATACTTCCACTCATTAACACAATGAAAATGTGTTATTGGTCATGCTATGCCCTCTGGCCTGTGCAGTTTCTGCATAAGAAGGCCACACATTCACAAATGGATGTAGGATATGAGAGACGGTGCTTACCCAGCAGTCTGTTTTGGTTGAAGGAACATGCTGACTTTTGGCATTCTTTGCAATATTAACACTACATTATCATTTGTGTACCTAAGGGAACATAGATTGACTGCAGTAGCAAACATTGTCAGTTCTGTTTTGAAATAGTACTGAATTAAAAAGATGTATAAATAATTTCACAAAAAAATATTGAATAAATTCACAGGTTTAAAATGGTGGACACACGACCAATCAATTATAATAACCGGCTGGATAAATTTATAAGCTAGCCCACCCACCAAGTGAAATCTCCAGTTTACTGCTAAGTCCAGGGTTTTTGTTCTTCAGAAGCCTTAACAAATGTGCTAAATGGTAACTGGTTAAATAACAAAGCACATATATGAATCTCCATAAAGATAAATCATAGAAAAAAAAAATTAGCACAATGTGTAGACGAAAAAAGTTCCCCAAGGCATTGGAAAATGTTTTGGCTGAGCTGCGATTATTAATGGGACGATCATTGATTCTAGTCTTCCTAGTCTATAGACTTCCTGCGCATTTCAAGCCATCAATTATGGAAAATAGCAATCAATTTTAATCATTAAAAATTCCTAAAACATGACATATTGCATATTTTTTCTGCGCACCAGGGCAACTGCTGTGTGGCTAAAGTTAGAGGAACATGTACGCCTATAATGTTGTATAATGCATGTGTATAATCCCATATAATGCGAGTGTAAAATGACAAGGTATCTTAAGATAAAACTTTTCTTGGAAAAATGAGATGCCTCCTAAATTTAGCCACCAACAAAGATGAACCACCAACAAAGAAAAATCTTAACATGAACAGCATAATATGCAAAATCTGTCAGAAAGAGGATGCACACAATGGGAAATACTAGTTACCCTACAATGACTGATGTACTTCTGCGTTGACAGCTGCATCATGTTTGTAATGTTAATACAGTATATTCGGAAATAGATGCTTTTTGCGAGTAATCCTAGATGATGTGCGTATGTGTAATGCTCTCTGGGGGTAGTAATAGTAAATGGTGGTGGAATTGATTTTCAAGAAACACAACAAGTTTAAGAAGCATTGTACGGTGCGGTTAAACTGATTATAAATCAATGATCAAGTTATTTTAACCAGTGATCGATTATGGAAGGGATACTGACTCCCATCGCTACCTGTGATGTTTTTCCTTGCATGCAGTGCAAAAATATTATTTGTATCTTGTGCATATCTCACGTGTAATGTAAAGTTATTTGATGATGTTCATGCATAAGTTTTTATTGCCAGAATGTCTGGGAATCTGACCATCATACCTTTGCATTTTGAAAATCATACTTCAGGTTAAGTCGCAAGTCGTTTTCTACAAGATTTTAGATCATTGCTGTGCAGACTTGCCTATTCCGCCACCAGAGCATCAGCGAGGTCATGCACTGACGGCACGCTGTCAGCATTCCAATTCATCCCAAAAGTGTTCAGTAGGGTTGAGGTCATGGCTCTGTGCAGGTCACACGAGTTCTACCTCTCCAACTTTGGCAAACTATGTCTTCATGGCCCTCCAGTTGTGCAAAGGGACAACTTGATGTTTGGAACGTGTTTGAGCCTCCTAATTGCAGTAAAGGGAGAATGTAATACTACAGCATACAAAAACATTCTATACAGCATGTGTGCTTCAAACTTAATTGAAAGGATTTTTATCAGGAACCAGATTTGGATGTGATGGTCAGTGTCCAAAACAGTGGGGCCATATAGTATACATGTGTGTTTCTAGTTACCAATAGGAGTTTGGGTTTATTTGTTCACCAGCTAACTACTAACAGAGAGAATTACTTGTCCTGTGTACCCAATGTCCACGAAGATAACTACCTGAAATAATGTAGCAGGCTGTAAGCAGTGATAGGATTTCAAAGCATTGTTGTTAGGAGTGCTGTGGTAATTAAATACGTTTACCAGCAGACTGTCAAGCTCCAGTCTTAATCCCTGATGACATGAGAAATTGTTTGCCTGTATAGATAATGATGTGTCCCATGGGTCAGTTTGGAAGTTTGACCCCTAGGTTGTTACCCTGTTGCCATGTTGTAAGCGTATCTGAAAAGTGAATGATGGAGATCACATTATTCATGTTGAGCGATGTGGCAGGAATCTTTTAGACCGGTTACAGCCGTCACTCTGTCTGGTGCTGTGCGCTGCTCTCCAAACCTTCACCATGCTCTCCAGCTTGGATTCCCTCCATCTGCAAAGTATCATGTTCCTCAGAGCCTTAGGTAGAGAGTAGAGATATTAAACACAGATTTTCCTTAACAGCACTAAAGGACTTTGTGTATTCTGGCAATTAGTGGAATATTTTAGCTCTGCGAGGAACACAAAGATGTAAAGACCACAGCACTGCAGAATTCCTGATTTTTTTTTTCGATTGTGAGAAGGCGATTCATGATGATGATAGTGCCAGCTGTGATTCAAACCACAGGTTTATATTAATACATTATTCTTTTTGTAGTAACATCTTATATTGGGAGCTGTACAGTAGACACGCTGTATAATTTGTATGATTGACTTCATAAAAACACATTTCAAAAACGTTTAACTTTAAGAAACAATATAGTCATTAGTATGTTGGAGGTGTCATGGTGCATGGAGACATTTAATCTATTATGGAAGGAGTCAGGACTGCCAAGTTTTCCATCAAGGGTAAGATTGTTGAGGGAGCTTGTACCTGCTACAACTATAAATAAGTATAAGTACATTTGTCATTAATTAGAACATAGAATATTGTAATCATTGACAACTTGGAACTGTAATCATATGACACTTTGAAATATACATATATAAAGAAAATTAAATAAAAAATCAGCTCCACTTTGCATTGGGCTGCATCACTACTTTACTGTAACAGTGCACCTAATCATGTTTTATTACTTTATAAATACTTAATATATTTAAATAATTCATACTTTATAAACTTATAGACTCCTTTTGGTGTTCGTAAACACAGTGACATTTTCTCGTGGGCACTTTAGCTAACGTTGGCAAGCGTGTTTTGCTAGTTTGTATTTAAACACCGCCTGAAACTTTATATGAAAGTCCTGAAGTTTAGCTAAATATCTACAAAAACTCACTCTCTGGAACCATGACTGTGAGAAAAAGTTAACATTACCAACCCCTTCACGCTCACTCAGTGGATGATGTGACAGTTTGTTGTTTTTTGTTGATATCTCATCAGGCATCAGGGCATCAGACTGGAGCTTGATAAGATCCTGGTAGATAAATTTAATTACCACAGCGTCCTTAAAAACAACTTGATTATTCTCATGGGAAACTGACATTAACATTAGTCAGAAATATTCACATTCCCAGCCAATTTCCAAAATAATTACTCTACCCACACCTACGCCTACCGTACATCTTAAAGGGATAGTTCGAACCAAGTTCCAAGTCTTGGTTGTTATAAATTTTCCTTCTCTGCAAACCAACCATGAATGTGAGCGTAAGTGTAAGTAATCAGGGCCAAATTCCACAAACTTTGTTCTGTGTAAAAGTGCATTCAGCTGAGACTCAGGTGAAGCTTCTGCAGTCCCATCGACCTAAATCAAGTGGAATCTTTCAAACTTATGTAGCATTAGTACAGATTTAGCACTTTTCTTTCACAGGAGCTAGCCGTATGGCTAACCGAAATTAGCCTTATGGATAACTGGAACTAGCCACACTATCTCTTTAATCATATGTAACTTTTTAGTTTTTTTTTTTATATCATATGAACCCAACACCATGTTGGTAATGATATTTTATAATACACACAAACACATGAATTATCACAAGAATAATAATCTATCTGATATGACTTCAAAAGATTCTGAATGGTGACTTTTTTTTTTTTTTTTTGCTGCTGCCATGTGATTGATGAATGTCACTTCAGGGATTAAATAGCAACCTCCTGTTTCTGTGTAATGCCATCTCGTTGCCCTAATGTTTCTCTGTCTGTGTGACAGTATTACCGTTGTCATGATTACAAATTTTGACTCATGACATAAAAAGCTGGCATGATTAAAAAAAAAAAAAAAAAAAAGTATGTGGCTTTGGGGAACTGTCCTGTTGCCTAGCACTGAGATGAACAAAAATTGCTTTCTTCTCATATGAGAACTTTTTTTTTGTTGCTGAAATAATACCCAGTTCATCATGTCCTTGGATGGTTGTAATTATACAACATTTTGTAATTAGAAGGGTAATTGCTCCAAATTTCAGAGTAATCCCCCCACACTGTTACGAGGATCTGCGGGCAGCAGGTCAGAAAGAGATGACGGAACATAGGACAAGACTTTGTTCTAAAGATTTCCACGTGAATGTTTACTTTTCTTTCATGAAAAGCAGGTAGTAATTACTTTCATGGCCCCTTATTAGCTGTATTTTCAATTTCCTTAGTTTTCCTTGATTGCTTTGCAGCTGCATTTGTTGTTGGTGTTTTAGGGTTAAATACAGCAAACTTAACTTAACTTTAAATCGCACCTAGACTGTGAAGGGCGCTGAAGAAGTGGCGATTTAGATATCGGCCGTTTGTTAAAGGTGACTTTGCTTCATTAAACAACATAATTGCAAACATTTTGCTTGCACTTAAGGCTTTAAGGGATATTAAGCATCATCATTAGTGAAATTTCTGTGGCGCTGTCATGTGTGTATTAGTTCCAGTGTATAAGCCAGCAGTTACACTTATATCTTAGTAATATACACATATAGCACCAGATGCGGAGCTACACATGGAGTCGGAATGCTCATGCTGTCAAAGATTGTTGGGAAAATCTGGATTTAATTATGTTTTTATTGCAATTAAAGGGCAATTGTTGAAATTATCTAGAAATAAACTAATAATGAGTAATCACCAAGGTCATGACCTACAACAGAAAGATGAATGAATGAATGAAAGAATTACTTATAATTATAACAAATACTTATAGTATGCATTAAAAAAAAAACTAACTTACGATGTGGATCTGTGCAATTATTTAATGGCAAAAGGTTGCAATTTATTATAGGAAATATAGACATAGTCAGGAATTTTTGTGGAATTTGTCACTAATTTAGGTATTTGTTTAATCTTTTAAATAATTTTGAGGCGATAAATATCTATTGGCAAGGATCCTTTTAATAATAAGATAATTTGTCCAATGATTTGCTGTTCTAGTAGTTACATATCACAGTTTGTAGTGTCAAAATAATCGCAATGTGAATTTTTGATCGATATGTGCAGCCTTAGAATGAATAAATGAATGAATGAATGAATGTTGCATGTACTTGGATTGTTGCGTTACGTTTCACTAAACGGAGGGATCTTATAGCACTTCTTCACCTTTTCACATGAAACTTGGCAGCAAATCCAAACCCAGGCCTATCTGTGTCTGGATCTGTGAGGATCTATTTCACATCACATAACACTATCTGTGAGCAGAGGAGGAGTTTCTCTGGGGGGTTATCTGCCAGTAGTAAAATACCAATACTATAAATTGGAAGAAAAAAAAGAAATCACACACACACACACACACACACACACGAACAACTTTAACAGCAAAAAAAACATAAAAAGGTAAAAAAAAAAAACACAGGCATTGTCTTTGGTTTGATGGCAGCGTGTAGGCAAATTAATCATTCACTTTAATTATTTGTGATAACGCTACCTGATAATGTAAAATTACATAAGAAACACAAAGGAAAACCACCAAAATTAGATACATAAGACAATGTATTAACATTACATTATCACATGTTTCAGTGATAATTATTGAGAACAACTTCACTGAAAATCTCCTTTATTGTCAGTATTTATCATATTTTTGTTAGAACTTGAATGAGAGAGTATACTGAGCCAAAAATCTAAGTAGCAGTTTAGTGCAAGGTGCTCCTTAGCCAAATCGGTGTTTTTTTAGTTATGGTCAGCAATGTCATGTTCTTCTGTGCTTTTGATCGCTGATGTGTATGATTAAATTAGAAACACGCTCAGTGGCAGCAGCGGTATTAACGTAACTTGTTCCTCAAAATAGTGGATTACATAGCTGAAGGGTTTGCATTTTTTTGTTCTTTTTTTACATCCTCTACTCAAAAAAATGGAAGTGGCAGGAGTATAATTTATGGAAAATAAAAGAGGGAGCGGGTTGTAAAAAGTTTGGGGCGACACAGCCGGACATGAAATAGAAGAGAAGCACTGGAGTTAGGATAGGGTAAAAAAATAGTAGGTAATAAAAAGAAATGCACATGAATTGGTATTTTATAGTCAGTTAGTAATTCATAAACATTAGTGGTGTTTTATGATATTATGTTGAAATTCCATAGCAAGCTTTGCATGGCTTTTCCATGGAATCTTTAGCAAGATTAGATATTATGTAAAGTGCTGTAGTGTAACGAGTACTACAGAACCTCTAATTCATTCAGAGTGAAGATTAGAACAGGATTTAAGGAACTTGTTCTCCTAGACAAGTTTGACACTTCCAATTGATGTGGGATCCCACCAATGCATCCTGTTTCTTAACTTTTTTTTTTTTTTTTTTTAATGGAGCACTTAAACACAGAAAGATTTCAACTTATCTGCTTGTCTCATGTGTCCAGAACCTGCTGCCATGTGATCCGTTCATTAGTTGCTACAGTTGACTAGTGAGATTGTGTGTTGAATGAATAGACGCACCGTCTGTTCCCTTTCATCCCTCGAAAGCCCACCGTTGCATTGTAGAGAGGTGTTAACCCGCGGTATGTCTGTTAACATCGTGTCTTGCGTTAACTAACACCCCTTCGCTGGTGAGCTTGACACGACGTGTCCCGCAGTAAGTGAGCGAGTCGGGCGCTGGGTGGCAGCGATGCCCATGCTGGCCCCCGTTCCCAATCCGAGGCCTCCGGGGAGCTCTCGGCTTACGGCTGTCACATCCTGCCGCATTAACAAGGCACGGTGAAATAACACGCTGCCATCTGGAACGCAGCTTTTCGATCACACTCACCTCAATTAAAAGCTGTTTCTTCAGTCCAGACTTCTTTTTTTTCCCAGACAAATGACTGCATCTTTTAAAAAAATCTTTTCATCGTCTTTGAACTTTCTGATATAGCAAAGTGGCCCTTTTTTTTGTTGTTGTTGTTGTCTGTTTTAATGCTCAGGGGCTGCAATTTGATATTTTAAAAGCATGTGCGGAGCAGGTGTGGAAAAGTAGCGTGTGAAATCCGGGAGGATGAATCTGGGCTTTGTGGTGTTGAGAGGTGTGCTCGCTTGGGTGAAAGCACTTTAAGGCTGAAGGCTCGACCTCCGTGCTCAACACGACCCTCTTCTGACCCCACTTTAACCGACAATGAACACCCTTGAAAGGTTTTATTGTTCTTCATCACCTCACACTCCTAGTTTCTGTCCCTCAGTAAGAAGGTTTGTTACCTTGGAGGGTTTCTCTTAGTACATCTAACTATGTACTCTTAAGATGGCCTGCCACAATGATCTGAATCACATTTACCTAAAACATCATGTCTGTTCTCTCGCACACTCCCCCAAAACCCGTTTACTCTGGAATCCCTGAGGTGTGTGATTATTCCAAATCTTAAAAGAAACCTCTACTGTAAAACATATTATACAGCTGCATTTAAACATTCATGATATCTTTACTAATTTGGTGCTCATGTATTGGTTGGTACTGTATTTTTATTACTTTTTTGCCTAGAAGTTACTGGTTGCGTCTATACTGACGACACAAGGGGTCAGTGCTAGTGTTGTTATAATGTGTCAGACAGATAAAAAGATTTCACAACATAACATAAAGAATGACTTCAACCAGTCCCAACATAATCCTAAACATAAAGGATAAAGATCAGGTTTCATTTCTAGGTCTGAAAATGGAGATCTACAAGGTGACAAGTAGTGGCAGTAAGGGCGTGTGTTCGATGGTATGTACAGATTAAACTGACAGACTAAAGAATTAAAGCACCACTGCATCAGTCTCTTTATGTGAAACAACTATTTCTGTAACACAATACATAGTTAACCAAAGTGGAAATAGACCAGCATGACCAACAACTAAAAGCATTTTCACATTAGGGTTCTGGTGCTCCTTAGCCAAATCATTGTTATTTCTGAGAACACTTGACCCCAAAGTCGGGGAACCCCTGAGCCGTCGGCCTCCTCCGTAGCATGCGCCAATGTTATCCTTTGACCTAGAAAGTCATAGCTGATAAAGTAGGCAGGCCTGAGCGCGAGCATTTCTCTTGACATTCTTTTCTGAAATATTAGTAATATTAGGCATAGCAAGGAACTTGATTTCCTTGTTTGGCTCTCAAACCAAATAGTCTGTCTGTGAGAACTCAATGCACAATCACTTACAGTACTAATACCACTTGCACATTATATCCCTTGTTCAGTCCTGACATTACTCCAAGCCTTTTCAAGACGTTTGGCTGATTAAAGGGGTTCCTGGGAGGCTAGCGTTTCAGACAGAAAGCAGGCAGTCTGATAATGGCTCTCAGCGTACTGAGAAAACGTTCTACCTTGATGGATGGAATCCAAGCATTAGTGAAACATTGGGTTAAGTGCATATAGAAATATAGAATCCTGGTTGGACTTGAACACCCCTTATTCTTTGCAAGCTCAAGAGTTTAATGACTTGTGTGTTCTTTCCAAGCATAAAAGTGCCTAAAGATCATGCCAAGACCGGAAAAGCCTTCAAGGGTTGTATGGAATGAACTAATTAATGCAAAGCACAGCTGCGGGATTCAAGCTCATAACTGGCTTCTCCTGCACCGGCAATAATCAGCCGACTTTTACAGATGTACATAGAGAACAAACCCGTAGGAGTAACTCCGGACCCCTCTGTGCTCAATAATCCAACCTGCCCAGAATAAAATACTGGGTATAAAGGATTTTCAAAACCTGCAGTCTGCATGCTTATCCATGAGTTGCGTTAAAATACAGCTGCCTGAATTAATTCTGCTCAGTTAATTTCAATTTCACAGCTGCATGCTTCTCCAGAGTCCCAAATACAGTACGTATGTGAAAACAACAAAAAAGGCCCTGTTTACCTAAAAAGGATGATGAAATGTTTTGGGAACATTTATTACACACACTTTGACGTACTATCATGATGCTCCAGCTTACTCATAAAAAAAAAAAAATAGAAAATTCAAACTGTGTAAATAATGCAATGTGTCTGCATTAAATAGTGACTCTGGATTGATAGGCAGCTTGAATTCTCTCTCATTCTTTGACATGTTGACTTTGATAGACAGGTGCTTTATTCCGGGTATTTTTGGCTGCGAATCAACCGTGATGTGCCTTTAAGTGTGAAAGTCATTTGCACAGCTTCTCAGGTGTCACCAGGTCGGGTGTGATCTTCTCCTTGAAAAGAAAAGAAAAGAAAAGAGTGGGAAAAAAGTTGAAAGAATGAATTGCTTTGACCGTCATACCTTAGAAACACGATCGGTTTGGGTTACAGTGTATGGTTTAAGCTAATGCTTCAAAAACAAAGAGAGAGAAGAAAAATTCGAAAGGATAAAGTGGTGTAAACATTATGTTGCAGATTTATCCGAAAAATAAATCGCTTCAGCTCTCCCTGTATTGAAAAACTAATTTATCTGTTATTTCCTATTGTGAAATTATTATTATGAGTGAAATAGGATTATTACATTTATACCTAGGCAGTTTCGTGAATTTCATGCTTGCAGTTGTCATTTATTGTTTGTGCATATTTTTTTTTCCTTTCCCCAAATAAAACCGAAAAAGCAATAAACTGCTAAATAAATAATAATGGAGGAAAATTACCTGCCTAATGAAAAAGACAGTTTCTAACTTAAATTTGGAAATCTAGAATTAGGTTTAATCATCGCAGGTGTGTTTTCATATCAGTCTCAAAATGAAAAATAGTAAATAAATTGGTGTATTTGGACTAAGAAAGATTTTTTATTTTTTTTTGCATCCAAATGACTGTTGATGTTTTTCCTCTTAATTTTAATGCACTGTTGAATGATTGAAAGTTGTGACAAGTTTTGGAAGCTCCAGTCCAGGCTCATCTGTAGTGTCATGGCCTAACGGAGCGAAAAAGCTGGCCGCGGCACTTAAGCGTGCCGTGCTCCTAGCTTATCTGAGCATGCAGGTTGGCTGCCCGAGATCTCGGCGAGATATGGGCCGCAACAGGAGTGCCATCTGAACCTGGCACTTAGCATCACTTACGATATCACTTACAACAATCTGTAAGCGAGAAGGGTTTTTCAGGGACGTGAAGACGAGCTCCTTAAAGCGCTGAATTCTCATCAGGAATCGTGGAGCGCTGAAGGACATCCGAGGCAATGGTTCTCGAATGAGCGCGGTGGGCGGATCACCCGAATGTCACACCTCACGCTGAACAAGGGGATGCCTGATTACAACCGGACTCATTGGGATTAATTAACGTCTCAAATCATTTCGGTTTCACACACTTTTACCACTGTGTTAATTCGCATACACACAAACAAACGTGCATGCAAGCTTAACAACAAAATGGCAAACTCAGCACGGCCGCTCATGTCCAGCTTTCTCAGCCGATGGCCAAACTCCAAATCCCGCTTGTGTAACCATTTATCCCTGCCTCCATTTGGTTAATAGATCCATTAAGCTGCAGAGAGAGAGAGCAGAGTGAGAGAGCGTGCGTCCGCGCACGACACGAGGCGAGTATGTGACATGTTAATTCAGCGTAATTTATGACCGGGAGCGTTGCAAGAGAAGCCTTCCTGTGTGAGTTGTATCTCTCAGGGTCTCCGCAACCTCTCATGCTCTCTCTCTCTCTCTCTCTCTCTCTCTCTATCAGCAGACTAAGAGCACCCTCTCCCTTGCATCAGCCTGATGAGAGCACAAAAGCATGCTGCCCTGCCAGAGACACACAATAGCTGAAGAAAGGCTTAACGTAGCATGCTAGCAGCCCCTCTAAGGTGGGGGGCTAAAAGCACACCTGCCGCGAGAGTGGAAGCTAATCGGATTTCCCTCTCACCGTTACGGCCGCTCGCTGCTTCTCATATGGTTCATATTTATGGAGGGCTGTTGCTCGAGCGAACACTCCGTCCTCTCCTCCGCTTTCCACCTCCTCCGTCTGTCTGATTAGATCCTCGATGATGGCTGCGGCCCAGAGCTGTGGTGATCAATCCTAATTTACTAGCCGAATTAGATTAACGTTAAAAAAAAAAAGCAATGCATGGACCTGAATGGTTGAGAGGATGCATCCCTGTCATGCAGCTCTAACGCAACGAGACACCCATAGGAAGCCATCCTCCTTGTTGCTTTTGGAACGTGCTGTTGAGTCGGGCTACTCAAACAACAACGTTCCAAGAATCACACTGTAGTAGTTAGTCAACCAAGAATATGCTGACCTGCCACTCACTCCGCAGACCATCTGTTTGTTTTGGACCGTGCTGATGTGTTCGTGTGTGTGATATTCACATGGCTCACGCTGGTACTTTCTCACTTTCTCATATCGTAATTGTTTCATTTCTGGAGACAAATCTGAAAATCTGCCTTAAAACAAATACCTGTCTGTTATCATACACTAGATCATCCCATGGCATATTGTAAGTTATTTGCCTTGCTGCTACTCAGCATGTTTGGAAAAATCACAGATGAATCCTCATTTCCGTCGTAAAACTATATTACGAAATCCAATTCAGCAAGCTAAGCACATTTACAGCAGCGAGGTACAGCCCGTGTGTTTATGACTATTATTCTCCACACTGTGCAATGAGCGTGGAAGGATGTATTGCCTGTGTGATGCGCAGAAGCGACCCACAGTTGCTGAACAATCATGCATTTTGATTCCCATGTGCTCCTTTTATTATCGAGCTTTCCACTCAGCAGAGGACTTTAAAAAGCTGCTGGAGGGTCCCTATCTACCAACCTAAGCAAATATTCATGAATTGGGGTCTATCAAAGGCGCATTTTACATTGTGCAATAAATCCAGACAGTGTGGATCGGGCTGTTGACAGGAAAATGTATTAGCATGCACCGCCTCTGAAGCTGAAACTCGACAACAATCCAGCTAAGTCGTGTTTTCTTTGCCATTATCTTATCTTAGCAATTTCACAGATGCCTTTTTTTATATAACAGCCTACACACGCTTTTTTTTTTTTTTTTTTGAAGTAAGCACAGGCAAACCGTCCCCCATTAAAGTAAGTAATAGGTCTAACTCCAAGTGATTCATTGCTTGACTACTGCTTTAGCAACTTTGGGAAATCTGCTGATTCATTATTTATTTAGAATTAGTTACACTGATGCATCATCCCTTCACCATATGTAGTGCGTGACTCATACAAGATATAAGTCGAAAAAGTCAGGAGTGAAAAAGCCATTACAGTTTAAAAACACTGTTCACTGGAGCATGGTTATGATGTATTGTGTGTAAGTGTTAAGAACTTTTAGTTTGAAAACAGTGTTAAAGTACTGTACATTGGAAAAACAAAAAAGATTTTACAACTTTTCTGATTTACCTCTTTTTTTTGTGGCCCACACTATACAATTAAATATTGACATTATGATTGGCGTTGGAACGGAATTTGAAATGATGTGTTATATTTGCATTGTGGTTCTGCAATGCATAGCCAGTACCATTATAACACAGTTCTTATGTTTGCTTCTTTTATCATTCTCAACTGCATGTCATTAGCGAGTATTGGACATTTTCACTGGAACTAAAAGAAGTCTCTTGTTACAGGTGTTGCGAGTTTAACACAGGTCATGGCTATGATTTCTCACCTTCGTGCAAACTGGAGCAGCAGTAACTAGCAGTTAGTGTAGAGATGAGTGTTCATGACTGCACCGGAGAAAATAATATAAGAAATGTGCTTCAGTTTTGTTTTCTTTATTTCTTTTTTTTTAAGATACTTTTTTTTTTTTTTTTACAGTTATATCAAGCAAGTGAATTTTACTTGTATATGCACAATAAGAAAGCAAGTGGTTTACATTTGTGCCATATGGATGCCATTATGATTTTGTATTTATATTTGGATGCCCTGCTGTCTTTATATCATGGCTGCCATAATAAATGTATCTTTGTATTCACCGTCTTATAATGGTATTGTATGTATTAAGACAAAGAATCTAGATTTGAATGTTAAACATCTAGATATTGTACATATTGTCCTAGAAATTTGTTATCTAGAAAATTTACAGTAGAAAAAAATACAGTACTATGCAAAAGTCTTGAATCACCCCTCTTTTCTTCATTCACTCGGTCCTCCATTCATTTCCTGCACTTACCCTGTACGGGTGACGGGAAGGCTTCAACTGGGCACAAGGTGTGGCACAATATGGACAATTTGGCAACACCAGTTAACCTACTCTGTATGTCTTTGGATTGTGGGAGGAAACCCAGAGAAAACCCACCAAGCTCAAGGAGAAATGCAAACTCCAAAAATGCCAAAAGATACGCTTTAAAAACCCCAGCAGCAACCTCATTTCCCCTCTTGTCTGTTCCAATCACCGACCTGATCATCCGTCCTCATTTGCACATGTTTTTCACTGGTTCATGACAAGTTACAAATTTTTTCATGCTTGAATCAAAAATCATTCCTCTAAAACTGGTCAGGTACAAGGACTAGAGCCAAAAACATACCAATAAATGAGAGCCAGTCCTTCAGGAAGCCTAGGGAACTATTCTAGACTATATTAATAATACAAGAATTAAGAATACAAGTCTGGGTCTTTGAAAGCAAAATCTGAGTAAATGAGTACTGTATAAAACCATCCTGCAAATAAGAAGATGCATAAGTAAAAACTAATCTAGAGTAAACAAAGTAAACAAATAATGATATTGTGCTACTATGTGTATTATGTGGCAGTATAAAATTACAGGATCATTAATATTCTAATGCAGTTTAAAAGAAATTTGCCCAGCCTACGGTGTTTATTCTTTCGTTAGAGAAGTTTGGTCCTGTTTATATTTTTCCTATTATTCATTATACTCTGGTTATGAGATTTTCTGCATCGACGCAGTACTGCTCTAGAGACAATCGCAGTGCATTGGAGAATACTTTTTATATTCATACTATCTTCACCTAATATGTTTATATCTCGCGTTTAGGATTTATTAATGTTGCTCTTACAACCTTGTGCTGTATTTATAATAATCTGAACCACTCCTCCCTTGAAAACAGTTACTAATCTAGCACTCTGGGTTTGGTCAGGAACTTACTTCGAAAATGAGAATGTGTCAGGAGAGAACGGCAAGACACCTGTGTAGACTCAATGTTCAGATCAGCTCTTTTTCTTTCCCTCCCGAGTAGTTTATTAGTCTGTCAGGGAGAGGCATCTTTTTTGCCTGTCTACTCTTAGAGCAGATGTAGCAGAGCGAAATCTGGAGCACAGCTTTTGCCCTCCATTTTTATGGCCGTGATAAAAGAGAGAGCAGGCTGGAATTGACGGCACACCATTGTCTGGGACTGCTCCGAACGAGCATCATCGTAGGCAATCAGAGCCCACGCTGTCACCGCAGAGCTGTTAGAACACGAGTCCCTGCCCTGTCCGCCACAGTTTTCTCCTCAGAAAAGTCGTCCACGCTGCTCTAGAGTTTTTAGCCCTTCGGCATAGTGGGAATGTAATTGGTTCCCTGTTACAACTACTCCACTAGTTTCCCAGCGAGGTAGCTGCCGAAAGCATGTAGATGAGACTCTGTTTTTTTTTTTTGGATGCACAGCGTCGCAGGCTGGGTAAGATTTATTCAGCAGTTGAGTAGATTCGATTTGATTTTCGACTCAAATTGAATAGAAGCTCATCAAGGCGAGTATTTGTGAAGAGCTTTTGTCAGTCAGGCATCAGCCTGTGACTTGAAGATCTACCATTATCTGGAGAGAATATATTCTCGCATATTTAAGTCAGTTTTTAATGCCATCCATCTACAAATAGAGTACATATACAGTACATTGAAAAGAAGTGTATACTGACCTGAGAAACCTATATTCATGTTTTTATTATTATTATTATTAGTAGTAGTAGTATTTTATATCTATATGTTGTTGACTGTTTATGATATAAAAATAATGATTTACATTCACATCAGCCTCTTAAGTATCTTCCCTTGAGGTAAATATCAGTCATGGCGTTTAATGAATAGGCGCTCATCACTGTCATCATCATCATCATCATCACCATCATCATCATCAGTTCGCTCGAATGGTCTCTGTTTGTTCTTGTATCAGTGCTGAAATAATCTCTGTCATTAATTCAATCTGTTTTGTTCTGGCTAAATGTACCATTTTTTGTTTAGCTTTACAACTTTGCCTGCTGCTGTCTCTACAATGCATGCGGATCATTGATCATGTGCATAATATGGCCACTGGTATTTTTTACCATTTACAAACGGAATCCTTTTCGGCTTAAGTATGTTTCATATAAACACACGTAGCATATCAGACATTTTTAAAATTAAATTAAATTATGGAAATTAAATAAAATGAAATGAAAATGGGACAAGTGTCTTACAGTGACAGGCTGCAAAATGCCTAAAGATACAATTTAAAAATGGGCTGTTTGTATAACAACCTTAGTAGCAACCTCATTTCCCTTCTCGTCTGTTCCAACCAATCAGCATTCGGTATTCGGTATCGCCATCCTGATCATCTGTCATCATCTGCATCTGTTTCTCACTGGTCCCTGAATCAACTTAGATGTTTTTTCATGCTTGAGTGATTCATAGGTCACTGTGTGGCTTAGCAAATGACTGCCAAAAACTTGCCACAAATGGGAGCCAAAAAAGTTCTTCAGGAAGCCTGGAGAGCTAATCCTCAAGACTACAAGAAAGTCTGGCTCTCTGGAAGCCAAATATGAGCAACCTTTGGGTTGCTCTAGACTTTTGTAAAATATTGTGTGTATATATTACTGTCTCAAAGCATGCCATTCTTTGCTACAGAAAAGTACATTGAATGTTTTTCAAAACTGCTAAAGTACATATTATACAGTGACTGTGGACAAGAAGAACATAACATGTCAATGTTGCAACCTGTACAGATCTACACCATCTGAGAAGAGTTACAGTATATATTTTAGATTTCAGTGATCAAGTACAGCCAGCCATCAGCATACAGCTGAGAGCTTTAGAAATACTTAACCTTGCCAACTACAGGTGATGGAAGATTGACAGCTCTGAGATCTAGCAGCACTGAACCGAAAACAGTGCTCACTACAGATTATCCAGTAAAAACAAACTACATGCCATTTTATACATGGCCTCATTCCAATCCACATTCCTTATCCGGCCCAAACAGTTAGGGCTTTGGGTTACTGCTTGGGAGGTTGGAGGTTCAAGCCTCAGCACCATCAAGCTGCTGCTGTGGGTCTCTTAACTCTGTCTCCTCCAGGAGTGTTGTATGACTGTGTGCTGACCACAGCCTCCTAACTGTAATATGCCAAAAAAAGACTTGTGCCATAATATGCTGAAAACTGGTCAGTAAGCTGGTTAAGAAGACTGACTGGTTTTCCTTTTTATTATTATTATTATTATTATTATTATTATTATTATTATTATTCTTTTTATGATTATTATCATTCTGGTCATGCTGAAAAAAGTGTTTGAAAGTCATTTCAGTGTGACCTTTTTCAGTGCTGCTGTACTTTTAATCTTATTGATGCTGCTTAAAAATCAGGGCACATCTTGAAATTAATCAAAGATATCTCTGACTTTTCTGCTTTCCACCAGTTTTTTCTTGTTTGGCCCAAATTCTTTTGTCTTTCCCGATACCTCCTGCTGATGTAACTCCTGAAAAATGAAGAAATGTTATTTTAAATTGTACTTTAGTTTTTGAAATCCCATATGAACCTTTCATTTTCAATTACATCGAGATATATGTGTGAGTACAGCAGTTCTGAAAAGCAGCGATAGATTAGCCGGTGATATGATGGGCTTTCTAAGTGTTTTCGACTGCCTGGAAACATACTGTGCTATTATAAGCAACATGCTATATCTTCTGACTGAGAACATTATTTAGCATTGACATGAAGTCCTGCTTATATTTATGGCCTTGTCACTGAGACTGTATAAATTATATTTAATTAAGGAGGCCTAATATTAGACATTTTGTGCATGTGTGATTCATGGTGCTGTAAGAGAAACGATTGAATAATACTCATAATGAGCAGTATGGAGGGCAGTTGAGGCTCTAGGTTGTTCGGACAGTCGGGGGTTCGAGACCCTCCACCGTGGGGTTGCCATTGTTGGGCCCTTAGTCTAAACCCTTAACCCTATGCCCATACAAAATCATCTCTCTGTTGTCGGTTCCATATCTTTGATAAATAAGGAGGAAGGTTTGCGTCGGGCTAGCAACCCAGTCCTGTAAAAACCACTACTGCTGTAGAACTCAGCGTGGGAGGGAGCACCTTATCGTAAGACAAGCACTGATCAGATATTATTTAGGTATTGGATCATTTTAGCCAAGAAAAAATGTTCTGTCAGCATCCATGCTATGGTCCGACACAAATGGTATACAGCGGCCAACACACAACACTGTTGCTACCAGGTCAGTGATGTAATTTACTGCAATATCAGTAACATATGGTCCTATCACCCAGCCATAATCCACAACTGCTCGGCTGTATTGTCAGAAGGCATCCTGTGTCTATTCAGTTATCGTGCTTTGGATAAAAGCATCTTGCAAATGAATGAATGATGTAAATGTGAAAAGTGGAGCGGAAGTGTGCTTCTCCAAAATGAAGGAAGCATCGTTTGTAAGAATCTAGCATGCTGCTCAGACAAACAGAGAGCCATGAAAAACACATGATGCCATACTGCTGAAAAATAGCGTGTGCCATGGGAATAGGCCTCAGCACTCAGGCTTGGTGTGCCTGCGCGCACACACACACACACACACACACACAGCCCTGGGATAAGATCCTCTTTTTTTGAAGACACCATCTCTGCTAGTACATTGCTAGTGCACTTTAAACCGTTGCAAAGTGGAAAAAGCCGAAATGGTAAATGCACTCTCAGCTAGTACTGAAAACATATATAT
>JAQMYG010000003.1:12165898-12182139 GCA_030014215.1 Clariallabes teugelsi
ATTTACACATTAAGTTTACTGAAAGTAAAAACAGTTGAAAGTCAGAGGACGTTTCTTTTTTTGCTGAGTATAGTTACTTAGTATAGTAACTTATTTATATTACTAGCTACTAGTTATTAGCATTGGTGATGAAAATGTAAACAATGCTTTTCTCTAAGAAATCCTGTTAATTTATCTTATTTTAGCTACCTATGTAGCATTGGACATTTATAAATGTGACTTAAAGTTCCTCTCAGAAATCAAATTAGCTCATGATACCTAGCATGCTAGCATTAAGAGCTAGTAATATGCATGGCAAAAAAAAAAAAAAACATATTTGTTTGTGTGCCTTTTAACAACATTGTATTCCCTTGTAGTGTCCTTTTAGATCAAAATTGTGAAATCGTACATGCCAGTTGGTTGTAACAGTGAAAATTTGAGAGTGAATTGTTTAAGCTTGAGAGCTAGCATTAATTCAGATATCTAGCATGTGCCATGTGTTTGTTGACCTCCTAGAGGCAGGTGATTCCATGTAAGCTTCTTACGTTTTAAGCTCAACATATTGCATCCATTTTCATTATGTTTGCCTGAGGTAGAATTTCACAAGCATACTGATGGGACACGCATGGGAGTGCCCAGTGCTGGTAAACTTACTCTTGGTGAGCAAACCTTTCTTATTTTCCCATGGCTTACAGTCTCATGTGGTAAAGTCTGCTTTTCCCCAGACAATTGTTGTTATACTTTAACAAATTCTATTCATCAACATAATCATCTCCAGAAGTTTATCATAATCTCAACCATCAGTTGAACACCACACACTTGTTTCCATCGCTTAAGGGAAGGGAACGATATTATTCTCTATGCCAAACCACAAAATGGCTCCAATGGCAGATAATAGTGCCAGAACTTTGTGTCTGCATTGGTGTTTAACTGATGAATAATTCCACTTAGCTAAGATGAATAGACCTGCTGAAGGAAAACGAGTCTGCTTTTACTAATTACATTTCTTTTTACCTTTTCCGAGATATAGTACCAACAGCATTGTCTTTTTACAGGCCTTGTTTTGCCTTTTAAAGGTTTGCAGGCCTCATAGCATCTTGAGTTCCATAAGATTTTATAATAAATCTCTAGAAGAGTTTCACTGACTGTTTTAGTGTAATATTTTACAGCCCTGGAAGCCAAAATCAACAACATCTGAAGCCGTGTCATAGGTTAAACCAAATCATGTAAAAGTACTGGGCTATATCCAGGCATTTACAGTGCCGATTTAAGCATCAGTTTATATATTGTAACAAATCCAAAAAAATTCTATATACATGAAACAAATTTTTTTATCATATGTTCACTGCATACATATACTTTTCTGATTGACCAAATATGCCTATAAGCCAGTAAGATGGCAGCACTGTGATATTTTAGAGGAGAAAAAAGAATTTCATGAGTAAATGTAAAATGATAAAGCTACAGTTGTCAAGAGAGAAAATAATAAGATTCAAAAGGTCACATATGTGTGTACAAATATTAAAATTCTGCATGTCTCAGTTTCAAAATTAAAAACGTTATGTATTTTGGTAGAGGTTATTATTATTATTATTATTATTATTATTATACAACCAAAAATCATGCCTCTTTTACTGCCTGGGATTTGTTTAAAGTTTCTTTGATTATATATTATACTTTAATTAAGGGTCTCTATCCTGCTTTAACAACTGTCTTAGTTAATTAAACTTGCATTGTTTGGTTAGAGGTACCCCTGTCCCAACATCAAGTAGATACCCAGGCATAAGTACATTTTCTAACCCTGATGTTTGGAAAAAAGCAAAGTTTGTGTTTGTTTATATGAGAGTTTGTAGGAAAAGTTAACATAAATGGTGTTTATATAATACAAGTCATATGTATATAGCATTTGGGGCAGAAAATATGAACAAAACCCTCAAGAAAAGAAAAGGAAAAAAAACAGACTGCAAAAAACACCTTTTACCCAACATTTTAGCGCCTTATATTGTGAACAGACAAAGGTTTGAAAGGAAACACAACAGGTGGGATAATGAGGTGTAATTTACCTCCAGGGACAATAGTAAGTCAAGAAATGGAGGCATACAGTTTCTTATGTATAGCACTTGCGTATGTCTACATTACATCAAATAAAAAAGGGACAAAGTAAAGGGGCCATAACTGTCATGATATTACTGCACTAAATTATTTCATATTTTTGACACGTTGCTACCGAATGGTTAGTTTTCTTTTGCATTTCTTTTCTCAGCCGTAGTTTGTTATTTTACACGACTCGTAAATCCAAGGCTTTCAGTTTGTTGGCATCCTGTTTTAGCCGCTGCTGAACTCCAGGGATTAGATTAAACAGATGCGTCTCCTTTTTTTTCCTCTGGTTTATTCATACCTCCAAATGTTCTATCAAAGTAAAACAAAAGTGAGAATGTTCTCTTAGTTTTTCAGATAACCTGAGCTTAAATTCTTACCAACAACATGCCAGTCAGTCAAAGCTCTTCTTTCAAATATATGTATTTGCACTAGGCACCAGCTGTCATAGTGTTTGTGATGCCAGTTGCTTTCTTGAAAAGAACGGATCGCTTTCCCATGGCCTTAAAGGTACAACCTTACATGTACCAGCCGCCCAAAAACACCAGGAAGGCATATGTGTAAGGGCATTGAGGATGTTTCTCTAAGGCCAGCTCTCTTGCAATTAAAACAATGCATGTAAACAACCCCCAAACTTCAACATAAGGCCCTAAATGCATTAGCATAGGCTGAGAACCTTTGTTAACTGCAAAAAAAAAAAATTAGTAATCCAGAAGCAAAAGGCTCTGCAATGCAGAATCGGCAGCTGAAGGGCTCCCTTGGGTCTTTAAGAGAAAGGCTGTTTTTGTCACAGACTGAGGCCTGTGCTCTGAGGTCTCCCAGCCATTAATCACAACCATCTTTTTAGCTGTCAGTCCATACAAAAGGTGACCCCTCTGCCACAATGGGCTTGACAATAAAGAGCCTATTGAAGAGGGGGTTACGTCTAGTTTACTATGGACTCCAAGTTTGACTGAATACATTCATAATATACTAGCTCTAAAGAGCTTTACATTAATTTACCTGTATGTGAATGAGATCAGAAAATATTGTAAGTGTTATAATTTTTTTTGTAGACATTTAGCCAGCACTCGTAAACCGTACTGCAGCACCGAGTTATGATACTGTTGATGATCACCAGTTGCAAAGCTGCAATTCATATTAAACTCATAAGATAGTGAGTCAGTTTACTACCTGTTTAAGGCAGCATCCTCGAGCCCATAGAAAGACTATGACTCTCGGTTGAATTCAGATAATTCACCCCTGTGCCGCACGACACACTTGATTTGAAGGCCAGAATTTGCAGAGAGCTTGACTGAAGCAAATTAAATGCATCAAGTGGGGAAATCTCTCCAATTTAACCAAGCCCCAGAGAAAACAATGACCCAGCCTCTAATCAACTTTATAAATCCACATCGACATGCTCTAAGCCTGTTCATGGCCACACAATACCACGTGAGTACCTGCTTGGGGGGTGGATAAGGAGCCCTATAAATCCCTGCCCACACCCATCAGCTCACCAAAGCACCAATTCATTGCTGAAGCCAAGCAATTCATCTCAGAGCCACTGCCATTTTGTTTTCACTTACGCCTCCAGCTACTTTTATATTGCACAATTACATTAGCATGCAAACTGTTGCATGGCGAGCTCCCATTACAACCCGCCTGACATCCGCTCAGTGTTGCAGTTTGGTTAAGGTTCTTCACCCAGATGTTTATTAGGTATTTTGCAGATGTATGTCACATGACACTGTCTTCGTTCTCTATGATATAAATCTCTATGATGTAAATTATATATATATAATTTATTTTTATTTATTTTTATTAAAACGCAAACAAAAAAAGATAATAATCTACAAAAAGATTGGACACACAACTGTAGTGAATACAAGGGGCTGTGGAAATGATGATGCTATCAGCATAAATATTTTTTTCCCCATATGTTTGTAATTATTTTACTTCTCCTACATTTTTATGAATTTTGTAGATTTTATAGCAATGTCTGATCAGTGACCACCACTATGGGTTTTATGTTTATGATTGGAGTTAACAGGCTGTACTATTGCTCTCAACCATGAAAGGACACCTGCCACTTAAAAAGCAGCTGGAAGTGCATCATTTCTCTCTGACGCTCATAAAAAAGAGAGAGAAAAAGGGAGTGGGTGGGGTGGGAGGTATTTGTGACAGGACTCAAACCATAAAGTTTATAGCTACAAGATTTATTGCGCAATATTTTATCAAAATGAATCCCACTGCCCGAATGTGCTGGGTGCTTCTGTTTTTTTTTATTTATTTATTTATTTTTTATCAAAGCCACAGAAATGCTGCAGTAGAGAAAAGGGATAAACACCAAGCTGAGGATCATCTAAAGCAGGGCATTGTTTGATTTTGCTTCTCTCACCGTATACAGACTTATCAGCAACATGAAATGGCACAAAATAGATTTGAGTGGCTGCCCGAGTTTGAATTTGTTTTTGTCTGGAAAAAAAACTTCAGAGTTTCTCTTCTCTTTCATTTCTTTATTTTACTCTTGCCAAGTTTAGGGTATTACTATTAATACTAATACAGTTACTCTTACTGCTAGTATGCTAGAAGTGTGACTCCTACTACTACTGCTTGTTTTATTACTACTATTACAGGTACTATTGTTATAACTATACTTTTACTACCACTGTTGCTGCTACAAGTGTTACTATTACAGCTAGTATTATGTTATCACTGCTACTACTACTACTACTACCAAATACTACCTCTGCCGTGCCGTGCTGCTACATTTACATGACGGCACATGGCAGACGCCCTTATCCAGACCGATGTACACTTTTATCTCATTTTACATCTGAGCAGTTGCAGGTTAAGGGCCTTGCTCAAGGGCCCAACAGGGACAACTTGGTGTTCCTTGGTGTTCCTTGGTGTACTATCCACTGAAGTACTGGCTAGATAGTTAAGGCACTTCTGATCAGATGGTCATAAGTTCAAGAGTCTCCTCGTTTATGGCCACTAGTAGTCACTGCTGTCCCCACTACAGCTGCTACTAACTAGCTAATGTCATTATTACTACTGTTAGTGCTATTAATACTACTAATGGAGAAGTACTGTCTTCATGGTTAAGGCTCTTTTGTTCAGAAGGTCATAAGTTTAAGACTCTGCACTGTTAGTCTCTCCAGCACTGTCTGAAAATGTTTGATCAACACTGGTGATTTTACTGTGCATTACTCCACTAATACAATGACTGCTAGAAATAATATGAATACATTTTACTACTACTACTACTACTACTAACAACAATAACACATTTAAAATATAAAAAGAAAAATGTACACAGCTTTCTAGAAACCAAGGGATACAACTCTGATAGCAATTGCAATATATTGTGATTAGTTTTATTTTCAAACCTTCATCGGTTTATATTTAACTACATTGTATTTATAGTGACACTGAACAGAGGTGAAAATTGCCTTACTGAAACTCCATTTCTCATTTTGAGCACGTTACTGGTCCACATGTGTCATCCGAATTAAATGCAGATGCAAAGCATCATCACAGCATGTCTAAAGAATTAAAGCACCCCATAACCCCGTATCATTTCCTGCTTTAGAATTGCAGGGGCTAAACCAGCTCCATCCCCTTTGATGTGGAGAATCAAGACGCGCTCATGATGGAAGTGAAGGAACGCAGACCGTACCGCTCTCTGACGGCACGGCGGGACACAGAGCGACGCTACACCAGCTCTTCGGCCGACAGCGAGGACGGCAAGCTCAAGCCCAAATCCTACAGCTCCAGCGAAACCCTCAAAGCCTTTGAGCAAGACCCCCGGGTGGCCTACGGCACTCGCGACAAGGATGTAGTACACCATGAAGTGGATGAATTCGGCAGGCAAGGTAAGGGCTAAAGACAAGGTCCTGAGGCTTAAACCAATTACAGTACACCTTTCGAAGTAAAGCTTACTGTAGCATTAAAAAAAATAAATTTTAAACAGATAAGTGCATATTCTGTTATACTTGTAACATGTATTCGGTAACTAGTAGTAATCTCATTCGTTGTTTTCAATTAGCAGGAGTCGATGAAAGTAACAAAGGTGCTGCATATATCCATACAATCTAATTTAACGTCCGCAGTCTAATTAATTCACCATCGCCAAGCCTTTCTCGTTAGATCTCTCTGATGAATGTTAGAATGAACCTGTGTATCATTTATATCCTTTTGATGAAATTTTAAATAACACAGTCACCTTGGTTTTCAGATCATTCTTCTCTTTTTTACACCTCACACTGAAGTAGATATCTGTTACATTCAGCTGTTGTCATGAAAAGCTCCATAAGTATCAGCAGGTTTTCCGAGAGAGGCCCTGCATCCCTGAGATACGCTTCACAAAAGGATCACATTCAAGCAATTAGGGGAGAAAACACTGTGAAGATTTGGTTTACTGTTAATTAGATTCATTTTCAGACATTAAAAAAAATTCAGCATCTAAACAGAAATAGATAAAAGGGCTGCATTGTAGCCCTGCCATTAGCCCAGCAGGAGTTTAAAGAGAGAGAGGCTGGGGTGAATGCCAATGCCAATCCATGGATGTCTTTTATAACCTTCTAATGGAGGAGTGTCAGACTTCAGTCCTAGAAGGCCGCTGCACTGTGGAGTTTAGCATTGTGGCCTGTTTAACATACATATTTCAGATCAAGCTTCAAGTGCTGGAAAACATACATCATGCTAAAATCGAATTTGACATCTGTTTAAAAAAAAATCTGGTTGGTCAGATTTATTTAATAGCAGTTCAGTAGTTTTGTCTCCAAGGAAAACTTGTTGATATGAATGCATTTGTACCAACGCTTCAGTGTATCTTTAGTAAACATGGCTTTTTATAGCAAATGTTTCACATTATCACAATTCTATTATTTTAATATGTGATATTTTACAGTTTCTGCCGTGTTATTGCTCTGTAGCACTCAGGGGTAAAGCAGTACCTTTAGGTTTTTCAACACAGGTGACGCACAAGCACCATGGAGGCCCTGGACTACAGCTCCTGAGCTGTGATTTAATTTATCGGGCAATTTAATCAGTCTTTTTTTTTAATTAAATTAATTGAATCTCATTAATTAAATCAATGGGTCAGTTTTTAATTCAGAATTGATTAACACGTGAACTACACTACCTGTCAAAAGTTTGGACACACCTCCTTTAGTGATTTTTCTTTATTGTTATTATTTTAAAAATTGTAAATTAATACTAAAGACCCCCAAATTCTGAATACATGTGGAATTATGTAGTGAACAAAAAATGTTCAACAATCAAGAATATTAAGAATTGATGACAGCTTGGCACACACATGGCATTCTCTCATCACATTCACGTGGTAGTCACCTGGCACTGGCTCTCATGGGGACCATTCCAGGGAAGGAAGAGCTACCTTTGCTGCAGAGGATATGTTTATTAGAATTACCAGCTTTAGAATTACCAGCTTTACCGGCACATCAGATTAGAGTCCACATAAATGCTTCTCAGAGTTCAAGTGGAAGACATATTTCAACATGCAGTATTCAGAGGAGACCTTCATGGTTGAATTGCGACAAAAAAAACTTTACTTAAGGACAACAACAAACAGAAGAGAATTGCTTGGGCCAAGATACATAAGGAATTAACGTTAATTGAGTGAAAAACTGCCCTTTGGTTTGATGAGTCCAAATTTGATATTTTTTATTTAAATTGCCATGTCTTTGTTAGACGTAGAGAGAGTGAAGAGGCAGCTCCTGAATGTGTGGTTCCAACTGGGAAGCATTGAGGAGGAGGTGTGATTTTGGTGACATTGTGAAAATTGACTGAGGTAACCAGCATGGCTAACTCAGCAATTTGCAGTGACGTGCCATCCCATCTGGTTTGTACTTATAGGGACCATCATTTGTTTTCCAACAGGACAATCACCCCAAACACATCTCTAGGTTATTTACGAGTTATTTGTCCAAGAAGGAAAGTGATGGCATAATGCATCAGATGACCTGGCCTAAAATCTAAAATCAACTGAGATGGTTTGGGAAGAGTTGGACTGGAGAGTTAAGCAAAAGCAGCCAAGTACTGCACATCTCTGTTAGAAAACCATTACATTAGACTACCTCATGAGTCTGACTGAGAGAATGCCAAGAGTACGCAAACCTGTCATCAAAGCAAAGGATGACTACTATGAACATATAGACCATATTCTAGGTTATTTAACACATTTTTTGTTTACTACTTCATTCAATATGTGTTCTGTCATAATTTAAATATCTTCAATGTTGAAAACAATTAAAATAAGGAAAAAAACATTGAATAAGCTGTCTTTTGACTGGTAGTGTATTTAGGTAAACTAACAAATGGTAAAAAATTTTAAATTGACAAATTCCTTAAATATATACCATAATCCATGCAGAATTTATTTATTTATTTATTTTTTTACATTTTGCAGAAGTATCTCTTCTTTTTTTTTTGCATTTCTTTGTGGTTGATGCAACACTACCACCTCGACTAGAGTATGGCACAGAAGATAATTATCGCTTAACTGATTATCAGCAAAACAATTTATAGAGCATTTCAATGCATAATAGATAGTTTAGTAGTTTTAAATACTTTGAAACCTGTAAGAAATATACCTGCTTGAGACAAATCAGATAATAGACATTTGTGCTTTGGAATTTGAATCGAATAGAATAGAATAGAATTTTACAGTTTATCTTCAATTCACAGCTCTATACAGCTCCCAGCATGCACCATGGGTCAAAGGTTACAGATTACAGTTCTAGTTTAGTTACTTACTGATTGTTTTACATCTGAAATATGTTCACATCTCATTTAGCACTGCATTGAAGTTACAAGTTTTAAGTTTGTCTCATGTCTTCTGAAGTCCCTGCCATATTTTTGTGCCTTTTAAATCCATGCTAATGTGAATGCTAACGCTAATGCTCATGCTAACACCAAGTTCCAGTTAATGGTCCAGTCCTTCTGTCTCTTTCTGTTTGTGCTTTTTCAGTTTAAGTCCTGCCTACATTCCTTTTTTCGTACAGGTATTCGGTTTAGAACTTCTGTATTGGTTTAATCTAAGTATTTTATGGTTAATAGATATAATCACAAAGATAAATAATTTTCTAGTGTCTTACTCATTCTAAATTGCATTCTTAATGCATTGAGCTGGTTCTGGAAAGGGTGTGCTGAAACAAGGTGGCGTTTTGTAATTACTGTCAATATTATGATCAATGGCTACACATTGTACACATAATTGCAATTAACTATTTAATTAGTTTCAGTCAATTTTATTTGATATTATGCCACTTTTGTAATGTAAGAGTAACTGTAGTGTAGTAAACATATACAGCAGAGCTAAATATCAATATCAATCATCGGTTAAGTGAGTTAGAAATCTTTCTGCTTTTTATAGCAACATAGGAAAGATATGACAGACTATGAAAATATAATACTATGCAAAAGTCATGAACAACCCCTCATTTCTTCATATTTTGCTTTCAAAAAGCTAAACTTTCTTGTAATTTGAATGTATTTTTGAGGAGTAGTTCTCCAAGCATCCTAAAGGACTTTTTATCTTTCGTTTTCAGTTCCTGTATCCCTGTACCTGACCAGTTTCAGAAGAATGTTTTTTTGTTTGTTTGTTTGTTAAGCCACACAGAGACCTATGAGTCATTCAAGCATAAAAAACATGTAAATTATAAGGCATGCATCAGTGAGACACAGATGATCAGGCTGGTGATTTTATAGGGGAACAGACGAGAGGGGAAATGAGGTTGCTGCTAAGGCTGTTACATAAACAACCAACTTTTACATTGTATCTTTACATTTGGCACTTCGCCGCTTGAAAAAACATATGTTCCCATTTCTATAATTTATTCTTTCTAATTGAATTTTATTAAATTTAATTTGGTATGATAAAATAAAGGGCAATTCAAGACTTTTGCATAATACAGTACACATGCTACTACTTTATACTAATGAATTAAATCTTGTACCTGCTAATAATAAATCTTATCAGCAGCTGAGGTAGTTAATGTATCTACTGTTATTGCCCAGGATACTGTACAGTATAATGCCATGTGCTTCAGCCAGTATTAATATTCTTTTGTTGCAGAGTGCGCTTTTTGTCAGAGTGAAGTGCAGGTGTTCTAAAGTGCTTCTGTTTAAATGGGAACTTTACAAATTAGTCAGGATTTAAAATCACTCCCTGTTTAGCACTTGGACACTACAGTTCAAGTGGATATTAAGTACCCACATCGCATGGTGGAAATAAAGCATGTTGAAAATGTGGATGGAAAATGAATGCTAAATAGGCAAAGTTCAAGTACTTCATGTTGTAGTGCCTGTAGATGCGGTTGCCATGTGCATAAAATGTCAAATGTCAACGGTACAGTACTGTACTGTTTTCAGTGGTGTTCCAGGGTTGTCCCCATGTATTTGTTCATTTTATGAATTCATTCTTTACAGAATTCATCTTCCTTCTGATTTTAGCCCTTTAACTGCAAATTCATTAAGTTTCTTATCTTAAATGTACCCTTCAGTGACTAATACAGGGCTACCAATATGATATTATCATGGTACTCAGGTGCCATTTTGATTTTTATTGCTATTCTGTAAGTATTTGATGCTACATTTTTTTTTAGGTTTTATTACAACTCTTAACAAACTTTGCAAATAATTTGCTCCTACCACCTATGAAATTATAGCAACATTTTACCGCCTCAAATACACGGATATAAAAATGAAAAGTTTATTTAAAAATAATAGATGTTGGTGTCACTGGTATGATGCTTAAATTGTCACACAAAAGAATCACAATACATTAGTGAAATGATCCCCCACCAACTCTAGTGACTAATATGAATTGTTAAGTAACAGCAGTTAAACTGTTAGGAAAGGCTTGTAGAATAGGTAAAGAGTAAGACATGTGGGATCCTACTGATGGATGCTGGATAATAGGTAAATCGAGGGATAAATTGTGTATGTGCCAATAAACGTGTAACACTTTCTTCTTTACAAAATAGTTATTTTTTTTTTTAGGAGCAGATTTTTCTCTGCGAGATCTGGGCTTCGGTGAGCCCGTGGCTCCTCGCATGGTGGTATATCGCTCAGACATGGCAATGCCACACCGTGACTACTCACTCAGCGTAGGCTCAGACGCAGACACCGAGACAGACGGAATTGTGTCCCCGGAGCACGCAGTCCGCCTGTGGGGACGAGGGAATACGAAGTCAGGCCGCAGCTCGTGTCTGTCCAGCAGAGCCAACTCCAACCTGACCCTGACGGACACGGAGCATGAAAACACAGAGAACGGTAAGTGTTCCGCCTCCTCCTCCTCTTTTTACATCCTGGATGCTCTGTGTTCCACAGTAATGAGCTTTTAAGAAGCCGTTTTGGCTCCATTATAATTTTCCCTTTAGAACTGGTGGTGCTTTGAACCTGGAGCTCTTATGGAAATGAAGAGCCGTGTAAAATAATTCGGCTTGGCTCCTGGTTATAACAAGCATTCATGAATACACCTTTTTATGCCGCTTGTGGAGCGATCATAATTTTTTCTTCCCACTTTGCATTTTGATTGAAAAAATCTTATAATAGGAATAAACAAAACCTGTAGACTGTTTGTCACAAGAAGAATCTGGTTGTCCAAGGTTTGTATTATGTTCATTGTTGATATATTTTTAATTTCAGCTTGAAACTTGGCCCTGAATGTATTTCATGGCTGGTTGGATGGTTCCGCATTGTGGATTCTATCATCTGCATGTGTTTTTTGTGTTGGCAGTGACCTGGAGTCACATGTTTGTGGGGTTTATCCACTTTGGAGCTTCGCAGGCTGTGGCAACTATAAAACAAATTAGACACAGCGATGAATCAGCCTGCTCTGTTCTCCTAATTGTTTGTAGATATTTCTACCTAGGCCGTCCAGCCATGAGGAATGAGCCAGGAACAAATTTTTATCACGACGTTTGCTCAGAAGTTAGCCCGAAGCATGGTGCTTACTGGAAAAAACACATTTCTACGCACCCTCCTTTTATCTAAGGCTGAATGAATTCGTGAATTTAGCTGTCCTGTTTAAGTCATCGTGTTGTTGTTGTTGTTGTTGTTGGTTGTAAATATCATCCCATCCCAGTGATTGGCAGTAATGATTTTGGCTATGTGTACACTGGGATGCAACAAAGGCAACAGGTGGCAGGTGCCCCAAATAGCCCAGGCAGCCATGATGGATCTGTCTTGCATGAGCTAGGCGCTTCTAAATTACCCTCAAGGGCCCAATGACTCTCTTTGCTTGCATGGATGGAAGGTCACCGTGCACAGAAAGCACATCTCCATGAAACATGTCAAGTGCAGATCCTGATTAGGCTTGGGGCAGGCAAACGAGCCACGTAATCTGGAGGAAAAGTTGCATGATATGCAGTCAATCAGAAAAAGCTCAATTTCTAATGGGGGGGGGGGGCTGGGGGGGATGGGGGGTCGCTCATCTTCAGGTGAATGCATGTGATTACGATAAGTAACGCACTGTCAGGACGAGGAGTGAATTAAAATGATAATCATGGTTATTATATATGACCTCATCATGCAAGACAAATTGAGTGTTAAAGGATGAGTCCTGAATGTAAAATCAGGTGTTGTGTTTTTTCTGTCCTAATGAGTTCAATTATTATGGACGGGATAGACATCATGCTGCGAAATGCTTTATAAACATTTTCTGTTTTTTCTAGTTACTGATTTAAACTTAGTTAAAAATAACGTGTGCAGTGCAATAACACACTTGCACACGTCAATTCATATATACTAATAGAAAATATATAAAATATACATATATAAAATGTGCATACTGTTAGCTGTATGTATAAGAGTGTATACTGTATAATATGCAATGTGCATTTTTTTCATTTCTTTTTTTCCTGGCTGATCTTCAGTCTTGAAGGGCCTGGCAGAAAAAATGCTAATCAGGTACTATTGCAAGATCTATCACTGTAAGGACATGGCAAAAATGTAATCATTGTGTCACCTGCCTGTGAAGCACAGACGAGGGATCACTATTCAGCAGAGTCAGAGGCATCTGTTGTCGGCACGCTTTTCTTCTCTGAAACCATTCATGGGAATTTGACCAATCTTTCACGTAATCTTTATGTGGGAGCATAGATGTGCAGTCTATTGCATTTCCTAATAAAATCACTTTTTCCTTGTACAGTACAGTCTTCCTCGGAAGGCTGGCATCCTTTTCAAATAACTTATAAATGTGTCAATAAATGTTTAATAACTTTAAATTTAGGCAAGCTTGTTGCTCTATTTCTATCTCATTTTTACACTTTATTCATGATTATAAAAAGTATTTTTTGTATTACATCTGAGACAGTGTAAACAGTGTACAGTAGACAATAAATGGTTATGAGGGCAGAATCGAAAAAAAGGTGTGAACAACCTAACATTGAAACATTTCAGCCAGTCCTTCCCGGAGTGATTAGTTCCCTTCACATAATATGAACTAGGCAGGAATATTACATCATTATTGCGCTTCAGCAGTCTGTGTGAAAGGCACAGAGGTGGAATTCAGGTCCGTTGTTGTTGCACCTTTAAGGTGAGGCAGTGGCAGAAGTGAAACAAGATCTGTGTGAAAAGTAGAACTACGCATTGGGGAATCAGGGGAGTGTGATGTTTTAAGATTTATTGTGTGTGCAACCCAATGTCTAGAGGTTTGAAAAACAGTCAATAGTAAGCAGCTGACCAATAGATAGTAAATATGTAGAGTAGATCAGACATCCCGGCTGAAGTTGTTGAATGTTGCTAAGTGCATCAAGGAAAACTGAAGAATCAGCTGAGATTAAGGTAAAAAAAAATTATTGGTTAAAATATTAAATTGTTTCAGGACAATTGACAGCCCTGGGCTTGTTCCAGCATTAAAAGATGGAGTTAAGCTTTTTATTTTTAGACGAATCCCTCAGTCTGTATTATGATTGGTTACCACAATCTTGGCTCATCTATGATTGGTTTGCATTACCACAGCTGTGACAAGTTGGCCAATCACAGAGCAAACAGATGAAAAGCACCAGTGGTCATGGTATTTCTGATGCACATGTTATATGTCACACTGTTTTGTTAAAAATCATGCCTTTTCTGAGCCCCATTGAGTCAACTTATTATTTCATGTGTTTAGTGTGCATTACCAAATGAGAGTGACGGCGAAATGTCGAGGGGTCATCTGATCAACTTTATAGCATGACTTCCTGTCTATTGTCTATATACTACGTATATAAATACAGCCCATGTTAGACAGGAAAGTTGCTTGCATACTTTACCAGTAAGTGTTCAACACGTAATCATAAAAATACTGTTTTAGATAAACTTGTTATTTTGAGATACTGAATATAACAAGGCTGACTTTAAAGCATAGTGAGGATTTTTAGACAGCAAGGTTTATTTCAGGTCTTGGCAAACAGAGTGAATTTGCAACACAAGTTCCAAAGCGGTAAGCCAGACAAAGGTCAAAACACAATCATTAAATTACAGCAAGGACAAACGGTATCTCAGCAAGAAATTTAAAAACCCAGCAAGGGTTTAAGACATGACATGCAATAACAAGGCTCAGAGTTTACTCAGATACACGGAGTGGCAAGACTTCGCAATGGGTAGCTAAACACAGGCGGCACAAATTCTTTAAATTTCTTTTTACTGTGACAGGGTTTTTCAATGGTGGAAACAGGTTTGCTATTGGTCTGATGATTAGATAATTACAGTACATTGAATGTATAAAGTGTGGTTTAATCAAATGTGACAAATTGCAAAAGAATAGTTTAAATCTCAATAATGCCCCAGACAGCCTTGGCCAGGATGTGCATGACTAGCTTCATCTGTCTCAGAGGAAGCACATGTTAGCCTTCACCTTCAGATGTTGAGAGAGAGCTGAGCGCTGAGTGGGATTTAGTAACTGAAACAAAATTATTGAAAAATTATCCATTAAAAAAAATATAATTGTCCTATTTTGTGATGCACATCCTGTCTTTTACATATTAATAATAACCAATATCATAATAAAATTAGCGTTTAATTTTTTGTTTAAACTCACTACATATCAAATCAACGTTTCCAGGTTAGACCTATTTTTCTGCTCACAGCTGTTTGTCTCTGGCAAGCCAGACTGTCCAGTACACTTTTTATTCCACTCGCCCGAGCAGAAGAACCCTTGCTGTCACCGTTTAATCAGCTCACGCTTAATAACCTATATTTTCTATATGGCAACTTAATTAAAATCCACTCAGCTGCTCGGCTTACTTGTTCCGCAATCATTGTACAAGTCATTTACTTTGGTACTGCCCGCACGAATTCTTTAGTTTAACATGCAATATCTACAATATCATGTGTGTATATACACAGGGTGGGTCAAAGATTTAGATCCATCCTCATATGGTTTTTCCCCGCATTTTTGTCTATTCTTTTTGAGATTTTTCAGTTTTTTTCTCCCAGTAACTTCCCACCATCATCATTAGGACACTCCCCCATCAAAGCTACAACCATCAACCAGGGAGGGCGAAGGCTAATATGTGTTTCCTCTGAGACACGTGGCAATAGCATCTTTTCAAACTGACAGGGAGCAGACAGTACTATCTGCTCCTTTTGCCTTGGGTTGAGCTCACAGATTAGCCCATTGTTGGCTAGCGTCACCATGACTGATGTGAGAATGCTAGAATGTAAGCCACCCCTTTGCTCTGAGAGAGCTCTCTCTAGGCTCCCCAGCTGTGGAATGCTACAGAATCACCTGGGATTCCAACTTGTGATCTCCGGATCGTAGTGGTGAGCTAGTTGTTGTCGCCTTTATGGGGTGAAATTTTATATTTTTCTTATATATTTTTTTCCCAGACCAAAAATGGCCTCAAAACTAACAATAAAAGATTTTTCTACTAGTTCATCTGAAGTTGTAACGTTCTGTGGATGTTGGACTGTGGGTGTGGAGGTAGGCATAAGCGCAGAGGGGGTTCAAGGTGTCATAAATAATGTCTTTAATAATCCAAGTGTAAAATAAACAAACAAACAAACAAAGGCAGTTGGCATATAAACATGGAGCATAATAAAGCAGAACTTAAAACACATAAACATATAGACAAGGGGTGGTACGCTAAGGTACAATACGAACAGGGGAGACATACCGGACACGACAAGACATACTAACAGGCTACCGGACTAAACACTAAGGATTA
>JAQMYG010000003.1:12184414-12202302 GCA_030014215.1 Clariallabes teugelsi
ATAGTTTTGATTGGTCAATTAGTTTGAATTTTTCGCAGTTATTTTCTGGTTGGATTATTCCCTTTACGAACTTGCCATTAAATATTAAGTATAACTGATATTTAATCCTTAAGCTTAACATTTTGTTACAGTATTTTCTCTTAATTTTTTTTTAACAAATCAAAACATTTCCACATAAAAAATGTCAAGTAATTAGTCCAGCAGTCATGTGTGGCAATCATACAGTGACAGAATTTTTTTTATAGGGGAAAAAAAAATTGTTAATTCATAAAAATTTACGAGACTCAAACAAAAGACCCACAACATAAAATTGGTGACATTTTACTGTATACATCTCTAAATAATATAAGCTTTAATCCTTTTAGAAAGGCATGTGCATTTGTCACCTATTTTTAGATTAAATCTATGTAGGAAGTGGACTTTAACTCATTTAAAAAACTTTTAAAACTAAGCAATGTAGAGTTAAAGTCTATATGCGCGTAAACAAACTGTTTACAACTCCCCATTGCACTGGCGTTGCCAGACTAGCCGTTAGCATCTGCTCTGAAGACTCTTGACTCCCGGGCACTAATGGTCCATGTGTAGGTGACAGCCAAATGACTGACACACACCAACACTCAGACTAAACTCACTCTAATACACACTTAGCCTGCTAGCTTGTCGTTTTGAGGTCAGACTGAGAGAACAGGAATATATTCTTTTGAGATCCTTGTGCTGTGAGTGTGTGTGTGTGCGTGCTGTGTGTGTGCGTGCTGTGTGTGTGCATGCGCATGTTGTGGTGAGCCATTTCACTTTGACACAAGACCATTTTATTGTTATTTTCTTTAAAGAATTGCCATATGTCGGATCGATTAGGAGTTTTTTGGTCATAAAGTCTCATATTATTGCGGACAGAAATAAATGTTGCTACACATTAACGCACGCCAAGGAATCCACATATTTACATAATCAGCTTAATCGATTGTATCGACGCGTCAGGACAGCCCTACAATATACACATAATATCTTAGACACTAGTGTGCCATTTACAAAGATGCACAGAGCTTTCCTGACAAGTGAAAAAAAAAAAAACAACCTGGAGAAATAAGTCATTGTTTTCACTAAGCAGCAAATAAATGCCTTAATTTGTTCCTCACATGCAAATATATCACCTACTTGTATTGACATGCAAAATCCTTCTCTCTTTGTTGAGAATGCTATTAGCAAGCTAATAAGTAAGGATGACTACATGAGGTTTGCTGGATAACACTGTTAGGGAAAGCAGATTTTGTGGTGGAGAGAAGAAAATGCACTCATTTATTAAACAGTATACAGGTGAGATTTTCTAAGCAAATGTCACTTTTTTTTTTAATTCCAAGATATTTAACATTTGTACAAGAGTGAGTCAAAAATAATGCACTGTCACATCAACACTTTCCGTTGAAGACTACTGTCTCTCCAGTCACTGCTGTGCAGGTGTGAATGTGCAACATAACATCTATTCATTTGTAAGGGCAGCGTGAGCAAAAATTTGGATTTTTATTTGAATATCTGAAAAATAAATTACTCAAACTTAAACTTCAGCGTTGTGATCTTGCATGACAATGCACGTCCGCACACTTCTGCCCACATTGCCGGAACGCTGGCAAAACTTTTTCTTGAGGTGTTAAAGCATCCTCCCTATAATCCTGATCTTGCTCCATTGGTCTTTTACCTATTTGGTCCCCTGAAAGCAGTTCTACAAGGTCAAAGATTCACTTCTGATGAAGAAGTGAAGACAGTTGTGTATTTGTGGCTCACAGCTCAGCCTAAAACATT
Source organism: Clariallabes teugelsi (assembly GCA_030014215.1). Classification (NCBI taxonomy): domain Eukaryota; kingdom Metazoa; phylum Chordata; class Actinopteri; order Siluriformes; family Clariidae; genus Clariallabes; species Clariallabes teugelsi. The sequence goes on from JAQMYG010000003.1 coordinate 12,186,212, forward strand.
TTTAAATACAGGGGATATGAAAGCTTGTTGACAGATGGACAAAGTGTATTGAAAATCATGGAGGTTAGTCGAAAAATGATGTACAGTAAAACCTTGGATTGTAAGTAAAAGGTCTAAAAGGTAATCAAAATCATTTCTACAGCCAGAGTGTGGATAATTTTTTAACTGACTCCTGTATTATTATAACTGATAAATACTTTCATTTTGTGGCGTTTGTAATGTACAGTAATTATATATTGTTTTTCAATTGTGTTAATTTTTGCAGTCATAATGTATCCGTAAACATGAAGCACTATTTGTTGTGTGAATCACAATTTGTGAATGCAAATATTTTGCAAATGAATATGAAAACTGCAAAATGCCATCTGGGCATGTGGTCCTGTGACTTTTGGCAGCCATCGTTGTATCGTCACTGACCAAACTCGCAAAATGGTGTTAGTAAGAATTTTCGAAAGAAGGAATCTAGGACACAAATCAGTTCTGCCAAAACCAGAAATCACATGACCACATGTTTCCCCGGTGGGTGTTTGCAGATTTTCTGGTTCATTTGCAAGACATTCTGTACACACTTACAAATAGCGATGGATACGTACACATGTTTTAATAAACGTGAAGTTGCAAATACAACGAGCATTATTCCCAAGTAGTGCTTTCAGCTTGGGTCACTTTCTGAGTCTCTGTGATCCTGTAAGCTCGAGTGCTTTACCCTCCGGCCATGTTCCAGAAGACAGGGCTGCTCGAGGCGATACGCAGTCATACTCGAACCAGCAGCAGAACACACAGAGTTTTTAGTCACTAATCCCCAACTCCATGATTGCACTCACAAACCACACCTTATTCTCCCAGGTCACACATACAGTATACCCGGTTTGTTATATATCTGATGAAACTTGTTTTATAAAAAAAACACGAAAAAAAAACAACAACCAAGTTAAATATTTATTGTATCATAGGGCCCCCCTTGTATTTCTTCGGAGAGACAGTGTGAGCTGAGTGATGTCTGTTCAAATGTAACCGTCTTCACACTGTAAACACTTTATAATCAATGTAATCTTCATCTGTGGACCGTTTCCATTTCACTCAGTCAGCTGGGAAATCTGAGGTTGCATTGAGCGGCTTGGTACTTTCAGCAAGGGCTTACACTAGAGTGTGATGGTTGACCTATTGGGGGATGAATCAAGCATGAATTAAAAGGCTTTTACAAAAACCAAATCATTCCAGATGGTTGCACTTGAGTTGTTTAGAGCGGTTTGTTTTGTTGAGCTTCGCTTGCATTTTACCTGGATGAATACAGAGGACACTCAATAATTAGATACTGTTCTATCGATTGAAATAAAAATTTTAAGCCTAATTAATTTTTTAAAAGATTTTTTTCAACATAGGAAATAAGGAAAACATGCAATTAACCCATAAAAATGTATCCTGGCTTAATTTTGCTCTTCGATAAATAAGTAACAGTGCTGTGTGTAAGCATAGAATTACTTAATTATACGAATTAATTATTCATTCTTTCTTTTTTTTACTTTTAGTGCGTAATCATAACAATGGCAATGCAAATAACGTCCATCGAATGAAGAGGGGGGGTTCTTTTTCTTCTTCCTGTGATTTTAAGGAAATTCGGATGGAGCGACTTATTGATCATGTGACCTTTGGAATATTTTATGTACACCAATCAGCCATAACATTAACATCACATACTGTTAACACATTAACATTGATTATCAATTATATACCAGTAAACCGGCGACAGGTTCATGGTTACCCAAGATTCACCCATGCCCGCAGGTACTAAAGGCCAGCCCGTCTGGTCTGATCCCACAGAAAAAACAATGTAGTACAAGTCACTTAAAAAGCAAATGCTGGCCATGATAGAAAGAGCTCAAGGTCACTGACCCAGCCTCTAAACTCCCCAGATGACAATCCAATTGGCCCCCCATGGGACCAGGTTTTGTGTTGTAATGTTACGGCTGATTGGTCTGTTTGGTAAGAGAGAATTTGTTCAGATAACAGAATTGAGTAAAGTTTGTACAACATGAAAATATTTTTCATTATTTTATGACCTGAATGATCTTTGTAGCACAAGATGAATTCTGTTAAATGGATTTAACAAAAAACTGCAAAAGTCATAAGATTTTTGACGTATTGTACCAACAAAGAATAGTTATAATGTGCTTGGACATTCTTTTGGTCATGTTTTCTGCCATATATTTTCATTTGAAGTTGATACCGTATATGGTAAGTGTCAGTGTAACCAAGGAACTGCCTATAAATCATTCTCACTTTATATTATTCTTATTAGCTATTGTATCTTTAAAAACACATGCATTGTTCTCGAGCTCTTCGGTAAACGCCACCTTTCCTCACCTCTTTAATTCTCACAGATTTCCTATTACAGTCAAAGGGTCTAATTATAGGTTCTCATCCTATTTCCGAATCCACGACATGAGAAAATGATTTACGAGCACATGAATCTGAGTGTGAGGTGAAAATTAGCGATGCTCGGGTCTTCTTAAGGGTCGCTGCATTATTGCAGCACGATTTAGCCTGCGCTATCCATTAGCATGTTTTCCACTCGCAGGCATAATGTGCCGATGCAATCATGCTTTAATGCACACGACAGCGAAGCGATTACAAAGCCTAGAACTGATCTCCGACAAAAAGCTGTTGATTAGCAGCTCTGCACATATCTATCAGTACACGCTGTTTGTGGCTGTCTGTGCAAATTGACAGTAACACCACAAATGCGGGCACTCAGTGATAGCTTCCGGATCTCTTATAGAATGAGAAAGCTAGAAAAGATTAGAGGATCATTTTTGATGCCTGTACACAATACGCCTAACAGACAGCACCTTCCCTTTTTTGTTTTCTTTTCATTCTTTTTCTCCACGGAATTAAAGTAGGTTAATTTTAGTGAAAGTGCATGTGCCATACAGCGACTGTGTCAGGTGTCACAGCTGAGGCTCAGAACCTGTGGGAAACTTTGAGCCGCTGATAGATTGAGGTTAAGAAGAAAGGCTCGGGGGAAGTGACAAGTGTTTTGCTATGATCATGAGACGTTCAGACGAATGCAGATGTGCTTACAGTCATATCCATACAAATGAAGGAGTAGCAGTTTAGAATGGCTTCATAGTAATTACATTTGCTTCCTTTTATTTAACCACATACAATAGAGAATTATATGCATTTTTAAGCCAGTCTATCTGTCCATGTTTGTGACTCTCAAGGACATGAGCGATTGTAAGCCATCCACCTTATACAGGATAAAGTGGTATAGATGATAAGTGAGTGAGTGGGTTCTCGCTCAAACGGCTGATTATGTAAACTGATACAGGTAAAAAAAAAATACATAAGTACAAATACATGACATCGCCAGTCTGTTAATTGTACCAGTTCTCTTTAGTATATGTCAAATTTGCAGCATGCAACATTTTTTTCTAAAGCAAAATATATGCTTTAGAAAAAAATGGCAGAATGTCTGCCAAAAGAACAGAACTTATTCTCCGCTTAAGAACAACGCGCCGTGAATAATATTGTGTGAAAAGTTATCCACAAAGGCAGCATCTAAATCATGTAAGTCGACCCTCACTCAGCCACCCATAGCAGAAGCACTCAAAAAACCTTGAGCCTCACTCTGCGGAGAGTAAAAGGCTAAATCCATTATCACAAAAATGATAATTAAGAGAGAAATAAAGAGCAGTTTCCAGCTGTGGCCGAGGCAACCCGGGTTTACCTTCATAAATGCGGGCAGACAGTGAGCGACTATTCAGCATGGCTGCACACGTTCTGGATGATAAGAGGAACAGACCTCTTAAAAATGCAGAAATTCTCATATTTATGAAGAAATGCCTGCCCTTGCTGCTTATTAATGAGTAGCCCTGATTGGCTTGCCAAATACAAAGTGACTGATGTCTGCATTCATTAAAAAAAAAAAAACGTTCAATGCAGAGTTTCGATTTGTTATTCATTGACACAGCCTTGATCCATGCGCTGCACATTATAACAAGCGAGTATAACAAGACAGACGCATTTTAGATAAGCATTCCGGCGTGCGTGAGAACCTCTTGATGCTAGTTACGGAATGGAAAATTTCTGCTCTTTAGTTGAACATAGGCTATTCCATTGGTTTAATTTTCTTCATAATCTACATGAAATAATAAGAGAATGTAATATGTTGCATCTGTTGCCTTGCAATAAATAAAAGTTTTAAATTTATGACACTTTCTCATATCCTTATTATATTTGTGCCAGTTTAGAATAGTTATTTTTATGTATAGTACACAAATAAACTGTACTTCAGAGAAAATAGAACTGTTCACATGGAGGATCCTATTAATCCCCACACAATCCGTGGTTGGTATCAGAATCGGACGATTCTGACGTCTGTGATTGTGGAACGGTGGTAGTCGGCCCCTGAACCCTAAAACCCCAAAAGTAACCCTAAAGATCAGCATTCTGAAATGCTTTAGTCCTCACCACAGTGGTAAAGAGTCACTCTAGCCTTCCTGTCAACTCAACCCAGTCTAGCCATTCTTCTCTGACCTCTCTAATCAACAAGACATTTTTGCCTACAATAGTGCCACTCATTCAATGTTCTTCTCCATATAATTATGTATAATAATAATTGTATAATGTAATTACGTATAATGTCTATAAATTGGTGTGTAACAACAATGTCATGGAAACCACATGTTCCCTGATTCTGATGTCTGATAGGAACAAAGCTCTTGATTGACCTTGCTTTGACATGATTGGCTGACTGGATAATTGCAACGATGACCAGGTCAACAATCGTTCCTATTAAAGTAAGCAGTAAAGTTGTGCTGATCGATCAGCTGATCCCTCTGTAACCTGCTATCTCTTATGTCCCAAATGAGGATGGGTTTCCTGTTGAGTCTGGTTCTTCTCAAGGTTTCTTCCTATTGTCATCCCAAGGAGTTTTTCCTTGCCACCGTCGCCGTCGCCTTTGGCTTGCTCATCAGAGACAATCTAATCATTATGATCTATACACATTTTTACTTGCTCCTACCCATTTCTATAATCTTCTTTAATTTTGTGAAGCTGCTTTGAGACAATGGCCATTGTTAAAAGTGCTATATAAATAAAATAAAATTGAATTGAATTGAATTGTAGCCAGCATAGCTAGGAGTCTATGGAGCAGAATGGCCATGCTGTCAGGGAGGAGGGGTGGCGTATTTGCGGTCCCACACCTGGTGTGACTCAAGCCAATCCGTGTACATGGATAAGGCCTACCCTGGTCTCATCAATAGTGTTTGAAGAGGTGTCTCTGAGGAAGCGCACGATAGATATCGCCCTCCGTGGTTGGCTGTCCTTTCATTTTCAGTTGGATTTTATTTGTACATAATATATTTTTTCTGCTTTATTTTACATTTCAGATTTGATTAAGTAAGAGAAAATCCAGTAACCTTGTGCAGTAAAAAAGTAAAAGTGACTTTTTGAAAAGTAAAAGTTTAACTTTTCCTTACAGTAAAGGTACCAAAATACAAGGCTATACTAAAAAATTACAAATGTTGGTAGAGTAACACTTTCTATCACAAGCGGTGCCTTTGCATCATCACTGAACCCAACTCTCGTATCCTCTTTGAAAATCCCCTTTGTCGCAGTTGAAGGTCTTAAACTGCATTGCCGAATTTTTGTATTTGTCTTGTTGCAGCATGCCTCCACATTTTATTTTTAACTTCACTACACACCTGCATTTTACAATTACAGCATTACCTTATGAGTGCCTGTATTATGCAGTTAAAGACACTGCTATGAATCACTTTTCATTTGCAATCTTGGTGCTAAACCTTTTCATCTGTTTTTCTCTGCTGAGTGTACAGTCTACAGTTCACATGGCGGTTTGTGCTGGTTTCTTCCACTGGGTATTGTTTTCTTGTCCTGTTTAGTAATCTTGTGCTCACCTTCATGTAGTCTCGCATTCTATGCCGCTGTACTACAGTATGTGTCCGCACTACTGTGCTTAAGAAACAACATTTCTTTCCAATGTATATAAGTTACATACAAGAGAGGCGTATTAGTCAAAAGAAGGACGTGAATGAAGGCATAAAACCAATTGATCTTGACAGAAGACAGCATGAGACTCTTAGCTGCAGTAAAACATTTGAATGGTGGAAACGTTTAGAAGAAGGCCGTATGTCCGTGAATGACGATTCCAGCTGAGGTGACTCAGAGCCCAATGTTATTCAGTGAGTGGAACGCCTTATCCCTGAAAATCAGTGGATAACTTGTCCCCAACTTGTGGAAGAGATGCAGCTCCTGTCTTTGAAAACTGTACATACAATCACTCACAAACACCACTTGCATATTACAGAAACTCAGCTGGGAGTTATCGCCACATCCCCTTGTAGATAAATGATATTAAACCCAACAATTCCAGTCACGAATCAGTTAATACCTTGTGCAGTGTGAGGAAAGACCCTTGAAAACAAAAGACCAGATTGTTTCTGTTGTTTTTGGAAAGGCGCGTTCGTCACAAGAATTCATTATTTCTCCTTGGCACTCATACCCACCTGAAGCGTTTGATATTTCCAGTGATGCTTTTGAAGCCCGCTCCATATTTAGAATGCTGCCCCCCACACACACACAACCCGACACTCACTCCTCATCCTTTGAACTGGTTCCCCTGAGCCTTGTGACTATTAGGTGTCCATGGCGTGAAGTCAGAGGAGTAGATTCAGCGTGCCGTGTTGTACAGCCGCACAGAGGGATGAGGTTACAGGAACTGACCTTGGAGCAGCAAAGAGATGAGATGGAAGGAACGACCGTTTTGCATAGAGAATTTTCCCTCAAACGCTCTGATTGAGGAAATTGATTTCTGGAGATCTCACGGAGGACCGTGGCTGCTTGTGCCAATTCGCAATCTGCATGAAATGAGTTGCGCGACCTTCTTTTCCGAATGTGAGCGATGAAAAACCGAGCTGGCCATGTTTCCAGCATGATAGTGAAACTGGAGATGCAGCTTCCTTGCATATCTCTTTATTATTTTGCCAAATAAAACAGAAAAGGTTCATTCCAAACATGTGTGCTTGATATTATATACTGTGCTAGTTATCTTTTCTTTTTTTTTTTCCAATTCACGAAAACTAAATTTAGCTGATAGATGTGAAATATGATCAGGGACTAAATGAAGCCATGGCCATTGCTTCGATTAGCAGATTAGGTTGTATTGTGGGTAACATGAGGCCTTTAATGTTTCCTCTCTAAACGTAGCTTATTTTATTTTTGGAATATAAGAAGTGAATGTGTTTTTTTAGAAGAATGTTATTTACATCAGCCTCCCTCTGGGCACAGGTTGTGTCACGGTGAGCTGCACAGTGCCACATTCGGCTTTTGTCACAAACAGCTCTGAGTCAAGGCCACTCTGGTTTAATTATAGACCTCACTTCATTATATGCAATTCTTAAAAGGTATTTGTCTGAGAAATTTCATCCGTTAAGGGTTTTGTTTTTTTTATTCTGAACGAAAAATAGACTTTAAAATATTGTAGTGCATTCCTACCTTTTATTATATGTGCGGTACAGTATGTTAAATCTATTTGTACCAGATGTGACAAATTCTCAGGGGGTTTATTTTAATCTTCTTCTTTTTATACATGATTGTTGCTATAGTAACAACTCATCCATAGGCACTTGCATGACGGATGCTCCACATAATCTGAGACTCCAGTAATAAATGTTTTACATGATGTATTATTTCGATATGGTGAAGCTTTCTTTAAGGAGATAATTATTTGTTTGTTTGTTTATGAAAACAGTCTCAATAGCTGGTGAGTTTGACAGAAAACGGAATCCTTTTCGTCACAGGAAAGTATTCAGCACAGAGAACGTTGCACTTCATGCATTCTTGGTAACATTGATGTTATGATCCCAGCAGGAAGCCTGTTTTAATTTGGTTGGAACAAAGCTGTGATGATGTTCGACTCCAGGACAATGTTCTTTTCGAAACGCCTTTGATAAAACGATGTTGAAATAAAGTTGAATGATTGACACAAACGCACATCTGGGAACAAAATCTCAAAACAACTAAATTACAGCCTTTATTTAAAACACTGATGATGATTATTATCCATTCGCAAAACGTCCGTCCACAACCATAGTCCCTTAAGTTTCTGATTGGAGATTGGAACAGATACAACAGCTCTTAGAGTTAAAATGTTACCTCTTAAAAAATTTTTTAAAGAAATATTACATTGAGGTGCATCTTAGTGTGTGCCTTTACCTACAGTAGTGGTCCAGTGGTAAGCACACAACGACATCAGTTTGAATCCCGCTCAGGCGATCTGTTTGGCATTAATATTGTTTTGAAGTAATTTTTGCAACATTGTGTTGAGGGGCATTGATTCACAGTTATCCCATCGTCTCATAGTCAATGTTGTTCAGACGTCATTTCATCAAAAACAACGTAATACCTGCATTGTCCCAACGTCTGTAACTTTGCCAAGTTATCATCACCACAACGTTTAGACAGCCAAAAATTTCTGCTGGGATTAAGTGAACCTGTGTTTCTGCTGTAGGCGTTATAGCATAAGGAATAACAGGGACTGACTTGTTTGGATGTTCTACAACATTAAATACAACCATAAATGGCTAAAATGCACAATGGGTTAATTAACACAAAAAATTGTAGGGTAAAGCAGATACTGAATATACAGTAACAGTATTAAAAAACATAATGCAGTTTGTTCCTGATATACTGTACATAGCTCAGTACATTTATTATTAGAAAATGTATTATATTATATATTATAGATGGGGATTGGAGATGGCGAAAAAAAATCATCAGTTAAGTATCACAAGTTTTTTTGTGCGGCAATTTATGTATCGTCACACTGACCCCAGAATTTTTTCGTTAATTTAATTTGAATTAATTTACTATTTCATTTTTTAATGAAATATTATTATTTATTTATTTTTATTATTTATTTTTTTTTTACATAAAAAAAAAAATTATATAGGTTTGTGTTTGAGACGGTAAAATGTCACCTTTCCTCTATAATCCTACAGGTGGCGCACGCTAAACTGTTCACACACTATCTGACAGCCTATCAAAAACCTAAACAAAGTTAAATTTCGAATCAGGATATTAAAAAAATTGTGATACTTAAAAATCACAAAACAAATCAAATCGGCACCTACAGTAAGCATCGTGATAATAATGTATCGAGTGATCCTTGGTGATTTCCATGCCTATAACAAATAGCTAACTATTCTGTTGTACTTCTATCTACTGTATTATCCTATATTTGTTTGAAATGCTAGTATTTTAAATAAAACTTAAAAACTACTTTGCTTTATACTTACATTACTTCCTTAGTGTATTGGTAGTCACCTACTGTAGGACAAACTAGCTCTATGATTTGTAACCATTTTTTTCTCAGTAGCTCCCAACACTGTTAGAACAGTTAAGTCAATCAAGTTCAAAACCGATTCTTCACTTTGCTTTTGTGAAGTAAAAAAAAAAAAAAGAGGTGGGAAAAAATAAGAAAAACTAGTCACGCTTGCACCCAGGCCTGGGCATTACTTCTGTTCAGCCACCAGAGAACTGCTGACTTTGGCTTCTATTAATCACACCTATGTTCTGCTCCTTTATTTATTTTTTTATTTATTTATTTTGTGTACACGACATGTTTTTTTTTATTTTTTATTTATTTGCTTACTGGTCTTTGGCTGAGGCTGTTTTTCAGATGGCGGATTAGCCAAGTTAGCTCAGGCTTATTTGAAAGCTCGTTATTATAGATTTGAAAGCTCCTTTGAACAATGCAGGTCTGCTATAACAGCTACGCTCTAAAACCAGCCTTCTGGATCCGACCGTGTGCCCTTACTACACGTACGCACACGAACATGCTTACACACACCAACCATTAACCCACACCGGACCACATTATAGCCATCACCATTAGCCACAAAGAATAAGAGTTTACTGAGCTATGAATGTAAAATTTCACTCTGTCTATTATTAGTCTGTTGGCAGGCTGTTGCTAGGTGCCAAGAAGTCTTGACTCTACATGCATAACTATGTAATTAGGGAACGTGTATTAAGGAAACTTGGAAGATTTCCCCCGTTAAACACATTTGATTTAGCATTTCATAATTTTGAATATTTTGCTCTGAAATGAGATTTGCAAGTATGATTGGATGAGTTTCTTTTTTAGCTTTTTTTTTTTTTTTTTTTTTTTAAAAGCACATTTTGTTCTGGGTAATTTAAAAAAAAATTAATTTGTTGATTGCATTATTACATATTAAAGTGATGGACATGCATCGATTCCAAAATGATTGTAATTACAGTTTATTAGGCTAAAATCTAAATCTGTGCCATACCGGTTTGCACAGGGGGGCATTCTGCGTAACAAGTACAGTCTCTCACTACTTGATAGTGGATATGAAATATGAGGTGCGCTGCGGAATTAAATATCAGAAATGGTGCAATGTTTGGAACTCTAGACGAATGAACAATTTGAGTGAACGGAGCATGCTTTTACTGCAGATCTCACACAGAAGTCCTCTTCGCTCGCTGTTATTAAATCGCCTTGGCTTAAAGCAGCTCTTGCCTTTGGCGATAGAAAATAGCTCCACTTTTATTACAGCATAATTGCTACAGGTCGCATAAACAAATAAAAATGTGAGGTTCTTATTCTCCTTTGTTTTTTGTGTTACTCTATGCCATCTAAACTCGCTGTAACCTCTGCCTGCCTGTACTCACATTGTGAACCCCACAGCGACTCGTGTCGCTCTGATTGATAGAGACTATAAATGCAGAAACAAGAACTGTGCACAGAATCTGACACAATGCTTAGTGTGTAGGACATCATTGTGTGTGCACACTATGCAGCCTAATGTAAAAAAATGTAAAAATCTATGGAAGATATAAAGATGCCTGACGTTTTTTGATTGACTTTGAGTGTAAATGTCTGCAAACACAAGTCTACCAAGGGAAAAAAAATAAGAGTGGAATAATAAAAGTGTGATAACTAATTGCAAATGGAAAGAGAAGTGAGCTTTATTAGTCCTTTCTCGTGCATTTCCATCATCCAGGGTGATTGTTAGTAGCTCTTTTGTTAAAAAAAAAAAAAAAAAGAAGAAGATGATAAGGAATGCATTCTACCTGTGCAAATTAAAGGAACAGGTTTTAGAGGAACCATGATTAATGTGTTACCTCAGCTCAGAAAAAAAAATCACTGAATGCTGATAGCATTGTCAATGAGGCTAATCCCTGGAGTATATTTTGTGCTACTCGTGTGGTCGGCTAATTATGCAGAGCAGACATTATGGAGGCTGGAACTAGTAAACAGTAGCCATGTTGTTTCATAGACCAATAACAATTAAAATGAGTACTGGTGTGTGACATTTCTATTTTCATTTTAGTTTAACAGACCATGTTTTATATGAATGTCACCATTTTGTTACTTTCATTTTGGTTTTAGTGCTGTTACTTAACTAGCTGCGTTGTAATATACATAAATTACACATACATTATATACAGTATACTGTATCTGTTCTTTACTTCCTTATTTATGTTTCTGGCACCGTTCACTTTTACTCTAAAACATTTCCGAAATAAAATCTGTACTTTTACTCCGATACATTTCCGATAAGGATCTTCCCTACTTCGTGCTGCACCAATTCGAGGTGGTGACGTAATGCCTGTCTTTGGCCAACCATCAAGCTCGGAAGGCCCGCATCGCCATCACAGTATAATAAACGATGATTGATACCATCATGGAAGCACCTGCTGCAGGCTCTGCTGCTAATGTTACAACTCGGGGTAACAGACGACGACCACCCTGACTACAGTGGTGAACTCCATGGTGGCCATGAAGATAAAGTTACACACCTGCCGGCCTTGTTTGCAAAAAATGTTTTCATGCGGTGGACTGAAAGTTTCTTCTTACCGGTTTAGGTGCCTTTTATGCCTAAAGAAAGTCACTGAAATATTGGCACTCAAAAACTCCCAGTTCTAATTGAAAAAGGACATCAAGGTAAATTACATTAATATTGATTTAGTGGAGCCACAGCGTCAATGTTATTTAACCTTAGTTAGTTATTATCCTAAGCCTGTTCAGCTATCTGATTAACATGACGGCCAGGCTAATATGTTCTTCAGCTTACGTCGCTGATTAGCCTACATGCAGCCACAATAAAGTTCACAATTCAAATTCTAACTGCTGATGTTTTTATTTTTATAAGAATAAACACATTTATGATAAAAAAAAAATTTCATTTGATGCTTAAGTACAGTAAATATCAGATACTTTCAATCTTTTACTCAGGTGCTATTCTGAAAAGGCCTACAAAGTATTTCTTTTTTGTAAGATGCTTGTACTTTTAATCAGGTATCACTTTCAAGTATTTCATACAAGTTTCATACGAGTTTTAACTAGAAGATAATAGTTTGGATTAGCATGGACCACCAGAATGCCGACTAGAACACCCCACCGCACAAACCTTATTTTACACTATATGGACAAAAATATTTAGCCAAACCAGCCATATTTTATCCAAATACATATACTTAAATATGGAGTTGGTCCCCCCCCCCTTTCAGCTAGAACAGCTTTCACTGTTCTTGGAAGGCTGTCCACAAAGTTTTGGCCTCTTTTTATGGGAATTCGTGCCCATTAATTCTGTAGAGCATTTATGAGGTCAGGCACTGATGTTGGATGAGAAGGCCTGACTCACAATCTCTGTTCCAATCCATCCCAATGGTGCTCCATGGGGTTGAGGTCAGGGCTCTGTACGGGCCAGTTAAGTTCTTCCACACCAAACTCATCAAACCATGTCTTTATACTGTAGTCCTCGCTTTGTGTCCTGGGGGACAGTCATGTTAGAATAGAAGAGGGCCTTCCTCAAACTGTTCCATAAAGTTGGAAGCATAGCATTGTCCAAGATGTTTTGGTATGCTGAAGCATTAAGATTGCCCATCTTTGGGGATAAGCTTCCTTATTGTTCCTGATAATTAACAGATTTGGTCAAATACTTTTGTCCATATAGTGTATATTTTATCAAATTTTTTTTGCTGGTGTTTTATGGCAAAACCAGCAAATGTACAGTACAAGCAAATCATCATAAAGTATCCATCCAGTATCCATCACGAAGTTCCAACCTTCTGTTCTTTGTCTGTTTTTGAAAGCTGGACAAGTCTAACTTCAGCTTGCGACATATCAGGGACAATGGCTGTCGCTGTGGTGTAGGCTCATCATATTTTCCCTCTTATTTTTCTCTACTCTCCTCCTGAGAATAAAACGACCCTCATCTCTCAGCTGTATGGATTGCTCAGTTTTTACAGGTTTGCGCCAACGGCCCGTCCAAAGTGAAGGAAGCTGCAAAAAAAAAATCTTCACAGCGAGCGAGACAGCTCAGCTTCTACCTCTTTTCCATTATCACTCAGACACACGGCAGCTTTTGTGCTGACTAGTAAAGATGGCTTTGCCCAAGACTCATCAACAAACGCCTGATAAGGAATAAATGAACTGGCAGAACTATCTGTAATGAGTCAGCGCCGTGGTTCTCATTAGCAGGTCCAGGAGCGAAACCAATGCAAATTGCGTATAAATCAAAGGCAGGCTTTTAGACAAGGGGCGTAGGGTGAGATTACAGATTCTGTTTCTGCCATGAATACCGTTATCGTTTTTATTTCCTGTTCCTGTCTGAAGACCATGACACAGAACGTGTCACTTCCCAAATGTGGTGGATTTTAATATTTGTCCCGGAGCTTTGCATCCATCCAAAGAGCTCTGAGATAACTGTAGTTTCTTGCAGTCTTTATCAGTCGCTTATGCAGTTAAACAGACCTCACTTTTTTTTTTTTTGCATTGAGTAATGCTGATAATATAGGTGGAATTGTTATTGTCGTAATCTGTTGGCACAAAGCAACGCAAAAGGGTTTTCCGTTGCTTTTGTGATAGACTCGGCACAAATATACAATGGCCGGATCAATAGCTTCTCCCTGATGGTGGCTAAACCAGCTGCAGCAGGCTGAGATTGGTCTTGTTATCAGATGTTCAGAGTCGAACAGGGATGCTTAGAAAGCAAAGCATGCCTGTGATACATGTGTAGCATTTAATTCCACCCTTACACATCCCCTTGTGCTGAGGAGGTAAATGCACAGCAGGATTCGATTAGGTTTCACAAGCACATGGATTATACATAAAAAAAAAACTTTTCTTTTCCATACACAGCTAGGTAGTCACTTGTGTGCCTTTGATGTGCATCTGTCGGCAGGGTGTGTTTTAGCATTTGATTAAGCCAAGGATACAGGGATGGTGCCATTCTTACTCAGCGCTGCCCCGGGCTCACCACATTCAGCTCCTGTTGTGCCGCTTCACTTCAGTTCCTCCCAAATACTTCACACTTTCACACTATACAGTATTTTTCCTTTTTTAACTTGGTCTCTGTACATATTCTAACTGCAAAAAAAAAAAAAAGAAAAAAATCAAGCATGTCTTCACTCAGGCTTTTGTGTTGATTCGCGGCGAATTCGCATGTGGCGTGCAAGCGGCCGAGGAGAAATGGAAGTCACACTGGGAGGGAAAAGTCAATAATTATGCGCTATTTGCATTATTGCGATCTCTGGGGTTCGGATCTCTGCTCCTGTGGCAGCCGACAGCAGAGGAAGGAAGGATGCGTGTTTTGAACTGATTAACGCGGCCCGGCCCCTGTGTTGTAGAGAGTTGCGTGGAGTGGGCGTGAAGGCGATTAGAGGCTTGTTTTTAGGGCACTCGCCGAGAGAGAGAAGAGACACTCTTTTAACACGAGGGGGAGGAGAAATACTCCCACACGGAACAGAGCCAGTACTACGACACCGCTATCCTAAACAGAGGAGACAGGCACAAAACAAAGAGAATTGGGCTGGAACAGTGAGGAAAAAAAGTCACCACTAGATAATTACACAAGCTACAATAAAATCATAGTTTGTGTTATATCATGAAATGAGCTTACCGCTTCACATTTTCAGATGATATACTAACAAGAAAAAGGACATTTCTGAGAGTAATAACAGAGACGGTCAGGTTTCTAAAAGTATTGGCACCTGTTCCCAATTTTTAATATTGTATTGTCCTAATGCCCTTGACATTTTGTTCAACTTTTATGCAAGAGAAAGTGAGCGAGAATGAGCGAGAGAGAAAGAGAGAGAGATAGAGAGAATAGGAGACGCGATGCGATGGCGCTCTTCTGATCCTAGAACAAAGAGTGCTCCTGAACCCGATGTTTGAACGGGCTATCTCAGGAGGGATTTTTGCTCGTGTCAGCCTGGTCCTGTCAGGCAGGCTGAGTGTAAACATGAACAGATATGGCGAAAGATCAAACGAATACACAGTTTGATTTAAAGGTTGACATTGAGGAGCTTTATCACCCAAGTTGGCACAGCTGACCTAGAATGCTCTGTGTACTGAATATCACAAACTGTAATATTTGTCTATATATCCATTTAGCTATCAGTCCATTATCTATACCGCTTATTTATGGGGTAGCTGGAGCCTATCGCATGGAACCAAGGGTATAAGGCAGGGGACACAGTGGATGTGGTGCCAACTCAATGAAGGGCAAAGGCACACACGAACACATTTTAACACGTCCAATCACAATACTGGCTATTTGGAAACACCTTTCAGCTTACACTGCATGTGTTTGAACTGTGCGGGGAGAAAATGCACTCACATCGCACATGCAAACTCCACACACAGAGGGGATTTCGGTATGTAGGTAGGTAGGTATAACCTAATTGTCATTGAATAGTACATCTAGTTAGTATATTCACAGTAAATATTGTGCATCAAGGCTATGCAGTGAGTATTTGCAGTACAGTATAACAGATACATTCCATGAAGTGAAAAAGGGACGTATGGATATATATACAGTGGAACCTTGGATTACGAGCATAATTCGATTCATAAGTGGCACGAGCTGTTTGCCATAATCATCTCAATTATGACAAATCATGGCTTGAACTATCTTGCTTTGCATGTAATGAGCCTATCTCATATATTAGTTTCACCTTTTAAGTTGCATTACTGAAGTAAATTAACTTTTGCACGATATTCAAATTTTTTGAGTTTCACCTGTGTGTCTATATAT
>JAQMYG010000003.1:12202931-12222326 GCA_030014215.1 Clariallabes teugelsi
TATATATATAGAGAGAGAGAGAGAGAGAGAGAGAGAGAGAGAGAGGGAGAAATAATTTTTATTGTTTTCTCATTTTGCACTGGGACATCATTTTTTGATTCTTCTTGATTTTCAGATTGTTTTTTTTTAAATTTTTTATCTTTTGCTTTGTCTAGACAGACTTGTATTATAAAATAACCTTTTCACAACTTTAAAAAGGTTGAGTGTTTTCATTAGCAGTTATTAAATGTGTTGGAACTGTTATCTCCTCCAAATTTTTTTTTTTTTTTTTCCGAAACCACACAACATTTGGCAGTTTTGTGCCCTGGTTTTTAGCACCCTGGCATAAAAAAAATAAATAAAAAAAAGTAAGCCCCGATTTGAAGCTCTTTCGATTTCAGTCAGGACTTCCAAAAAAGAGCTGCCACTGTTGGGCCAAGCAGATGGAGCCTTTCAGCTCAATTATACACTGATGGCATGCAGAAGAAATAAAGCTGGAAGAAGGAGGGATGAGGAAGCGATTGAGGAAAGGCAGGATGTCTACAGAAGACAGAGAAAGCCTATTATATCAGCTTGCTTACTCTCAGTGGGTCTAGTAGTGTGAGTCCATTACTACAAACTGTCTGGGGTTCAGCAGCTGCTCTTTTCCTCAACAAATATTGTGTTATTTATCACTAGACTATCAAGACTTAGTAGAACTAGTCTGCAGTTTGCTGATCAAACATTCAAGACGTCATGTACATTGCTGTAGAACCTTTATAAAACATTGCATCATTGCATCACTAAACATAGATTCTCTTCTCTGTTTTTTTTTTTTATCACAGCCTGGTGTCTGAATCCTAGAGTTTAGAAGTAGGAACGAGCACAGGAGGTAGAATATGTCAGAATATAGGTTTCTCATTTCTGTAATTGCACTCATTTTATTTTCTTTCCTTGCTTCCTTTTGTCGCCTTTTAGCTCCTCCCGAGCTGGAAAAGCGTGCAAGGAAAAAGAACAAGGACGCGATGGGGAAGCCTTGTTCACTGAAGCATCATTTCTGTTATGCTAACTATATAATGGATCTTCTTCTACATAGCACAAATCAAACACTGAATTAAAAACGTATATACAAGGGGCTTCCTTAAAATTGTTATAACTTAAAAAAATAATGTAATGAAAACAAACGTTGATTGTGAGGTTAGTCGTTCTCTACATATCTATCTATATCTATAAATTCACAAGAGCATATGTATTTATGTATTAAATGTATACATTATGTATTTAATGGCATACATAATGTATGTATTGTGTACTCACATCATGCACTACAATAAAAAAGGCGTTGTACATGTATAGGACACTATCATATCGTCAATCTAAAAACATTCTAGTCAAATATCCCTACATAATATCCATACATATACTAACATAAAGATGCCAGACTTTAATCGATTTTTTTGGTTATAGGCTGGCTAAAGGGCATAGGGTAAAGGAGTCATCGCTTAGGGATTTGGGAGGCCCTTAAGGATACAGAAAGGGTAATCAGAGCCTTTGTTTTCATAAATTAGAAGTCACTGGTGTCCTGATCAACGCTTATGTATTTTTTAAATTAAGCAATACTTCTTATTGCACAAAAAAGTTTTCTATTATATGAACTAATGGGTTGCATCAGTATTATTTGTTCTTTATTGCAGTTGATTATATAATAAATGTACGATAGTTGAAGCTCAGTAGAACTGTGCTGTTTAATCAGTATTTTTCCAGCTCTTGACAGAAATGTGCATTCAGATACATTTCAAAATCTGTCTCAGGTTTAAATAATTCATTCATCTTCATTTTCAATTCATGCTGTTCAGGATATGGAGGATCTGGGCCAATCCCTGGATCACTGGGCAGGAGATACCCAGGACTTCACACTGGATCAGGCATTAGTCCATCACAGGTTTTAAATAATATAGCATTCAGAAATAAGAAATGGTTTAGTTGCGTTTTGTATTAGCTTTAAATAACTGATGGCCTTTCATAGTGGACTAAGTGAAGTTTTAAACCCTAATGTATGAACGCTGTTCAATACTTTCACACAGCTGTTGATCAGAGTGTTTAGCTGTATTAAAGTTTATGTTTGTTTTATGTATTTTGTTGTTGCCGTTATTTCGGTTGCTGATGTTAAGATGTGACCACAGCAGATCCGCACATTTAACTTGGTACAGGGTTTCGCCCAGATGCCCTTTGTGACACAAGCCTCTCATTTTAATCTAGGCTAGGAGCTAACACTAAAGATCTCCAGTTCCTGAGTTCAGGGCATGGCCAGGTCTCCGCATAGGAGGTGAGAAGTCTATCACTGAGCCAGCTGTATTAACAATTATAAGATTATAAATGATGTTAAGATTGATACTGTAGAACTTCCCCCAGTCACAGCACAGGTGTGATGCACAGGTGTGATTATGAAGAATACTCACTGATTATTAATCAGTGTATTTTTATCACTAAATAACATGCTACCTTTGTCAAAATTCAATTCCATTCATTATTTATTAAATACAAAATCAGGTATCTTAGCAGCCTACAGTGTAGTACGAATCTACAGTGGTATTCACTGGGTTGAAAGTTCCTTGCCAAGTACAAACTAGGTAGCTCATACTGTATTAGTAGCCTTTGTAACATTTCTTTTGTTCTTCACTGTGTGAGCTATGCAGTTGTCCAGTCTCAAACTAAGCTTTTACCTTTATGGTTGTTAAATGATATATCATTATAGGGGAATCGCAATTAGAATTTTTTTCTCTCTCTCATACATTGATGTCTATAAAAGCCAGTCTTAGAGTACTCACCATTTGTTCTCGACTTTCTCATACATTATACTGCCACTCGAATATTGCAATATTGATTGCTTGCCGTTAGATGGCTTTGTCAGGGAAAATTTATGACTTTTCCAATGATGTTCCATTTGGAAAGCTATTTCCAAACTTCCTTCTAATATGCGTGTGGTCTCTTGGTCTTGATGCACAGGCCATGAGGGAGCGAACAGGGAAGCTTCGACTAGAAATGAGAATAAGGTGCTTCATTGTTTAGAGTCTGGTCAAGATCCATGGAGGTGATTAGCCTTGACGTTTCAGTCTAGCAGATTTAAGGCCGACATTAAAAAGTAATGCAATGTGTATTGGCGCAAAGAGGCACATAATTTCCTAAAAGTAATGGTATGATATTACTGATTCATGAAGAAACTTTTGAGCAAAAGCAACACAGGAACACAGTGAATGGGATCTATAAGGAAAATGTGTGTTATCGTGTAGTGTTCTCTTAGGGGCCGAGTACAGCCTCGGTTCGGCTCTTTGTTCAGAGTCTGCTGTGAGAGACAGATGTTGTTGTCACACAGGACATTTTAGCGCTTTCATAGCACAGCCCTGTGAGAATAAATCCAAGCCAGAGGAGCTGGTGGAGTGGGCTACAGCACCCTTAATCTCATGCAGGACTGCTGCTAAGCAAGTTTAGTGGAGAAAAGCAGACTTGACAGCTCTGAATTTTGGAAAAGGTTTCAGGGCTTTGAGACAGACAGGGAAAACTGTACTTGGGTCTGTTCACAGCACAGATCGTTTGATGGTGGAATTTTCTGGTGCACTTGAGTCTTCGTGTAATACGTTTGACAGAATCTTTATTCTTCATGAGTAGATTTCATTTTAGTAGAAAGTTTGAGTTTGTAAAAATTACTTCACATATGCAGTTATACCACTGGAAAGATTTTTGATATAAGATGATTCTGACATTAATAACTGCATGGAATGCAGGTTATGTGCCATGCTGCCCTGTGGTCCATCCACATTGCATTTGTGAGTTTGCTTTTAATTTTGAAGATCTTTCTGATGCATTTTTTTTTTTTATCTGATGCATTGTCTGACCTTGTCATAAAAGTTATAATCCATATTGGTCAGTTAAATTTTGCCTATGAAATGTCAAAACGAGTGGGGCTTAGATTTAAACAGCTGGGAACTTTTGCATTAAAAGCTGATGAAAGGTTGCTCGAAGTGACCCAACCTGATTTCTTAAGCTGAACTGGCACCGATCTGATTTTTTATTTTTTTTGTCTGAAGTCTGATGTTTTTCAAATCGGATTTGTATAACTTTCATATGTGGTCCTACAGTCGATCAGATATACGATTTATTCAGTCATGTGACTTGAACGTGAATCGATAGGTCAGAATTTCAACAAATACAGCCGACTTAACTGCTAGCCGTCCTCCAGAGCAAACTTTCAATATTGTTTTGATAAAATAACATCCATTGTTTGAAATGAATAAATGATTGCACAAAATCCTGTTGTGTTTTAAAGACGTTTGGATGTACGCACGCATGCAGTTTTGGAGAACAGATGCATCCATATTAGAGTCAGATAAGAATCACTTGTTATTATGAATGTGAACCGCCATGACATACAAATCTGATCTAAGCAAAAAAATCTGAATTGAATACTTGGCTTGTAATGTGAATGTACCCACAATGATAAACGTAGCCTCTGAATTGCTTCCATATGCATTCAAACACAGTTCTTTGTCATAGAAGTGTCTTCATTCCATCCATTTGAGTTAGCAGTTTAAAAAGCTGCCTTCTCATTCACGAGCTCCTCATTCTGGTTTTAGGTTTCCACTTTCTTCCTAATTCTTATACTATTATCTCCTCATTACGAAAATGCCTCAAAAATAAGATGCATTTTCACAGAAAATGAAATATAATATACTTGTAAAATGCTCAGTCTGAAGAATTTGATACCGTTTTGAGACCAATGAATATGAGATCGTTTTATATGAAAATAAGAGTAATGTATTGTAATAATGGGATAATGGTGTTGGAATTAGTCAAAAAGTGCACTTCGTCTGCATCCAATAGTCTCTAATGCTGTGTTCAGAGCCTGATTATAATTAAAAGAATCATGCTCTCTGCTGTGGTCACTCTCAATTTCTTCATACTCAGAATTCCTACTAAGTATTACATTTATGTGAAATTGCCAGGCTTTAGAGGCTTTATGTTTTGAGAATGAAGAGATACTAGTATGGGAACTTGTGACCATTTAAGGTAGCTTGGAAAATCTGAATGAGCCAATTTCATTTAAACTCATACCTATCTAACGTTAGCTGTTTAAAGTGCCATTCAGGGGTCGGTTCTTCATACGTCGCTTGACACATCCGAGATGAATTGACACATCTAAGATTAGATCATCGTGCTAATTAAGATCTGGCTAAGTTGGTTCTTCGAGCACACCTGTTGTTGATGATTAGTATAGCCGGATTGAGTTGTGTAGGATTATTGCGCGTTCGTGCGTTGGTTTAAAAGGCGATATGCATCGACAGTAGAAACACTGATCACAACCCCTTTGATTGGTTGACGAAATGACAAAAGAATGGCTCAATTTTTTTTGTAACACATGTTATGCGCTGAAATGCCCGACCCCCCCCGCCTAACTGAGTTAGCGACGTACGACGAACAGACCCCAGATGGATGTAGTGAAGACACTAAAAATATGCACAATTTAGTAAGTATTTACATCATTTTATTTAGCTTCTTATACAGTTTTCCTGATGGTGAGCACTCGGCCCTGTTCGTTTCAATATGTCAGAGGCAGTACCACCTTAAACTGAGTGGGTGTGGCTAACTACAAGATCACCTCTCGCTCCCAAATCAGTTGACCAATAGAGATTAAAAGATGTTTTCTTCTAAGCC
Source organism: Clariallabes teugelsi (assembly GCA_030014215.1). Classification (NCBI taxonomy): domain Eukaryota; kingdom Metazoa; phylum Chordata; class Actinopteri; order Siluriformes; family Clariidae; genus Clariallabes; species Clariallabes teugelsi. The sequence goes on from JAQMYG010000003.1 coordinate 12,208,599, forward strand.
CCACCTCCTGTAAAAAAAAAAAAGGTCCTGAAAGTTAAATAAAATAAAAGATTGATTTCTAAAGGAAATTACACTGCATCTAAAAATATATATATATTTAAAAATAAAGCAAAATGTGAGACTGAATAAAAAAAAATATATATATATATTTGATTATCATTGCAATATGTTTATTTTTTATTTTGATAGATATTTGTTGTGAATTTAATCATTGTATTCTATGAAAAGGGAGGCACTGTGGGTTTCCCCTCTCAATCCAAAGACATGCAGAGCAGCTTAATTGGGTTTCCAAATTTCCCATAGTGTGTGAGAGAGTGTGAGCATGATTGTACCCTGCAATGGATTGACACCCTGTCCACAGTGGACCCTGTAAAGTGCCTCAAGTCCTTTGGGGTCGGCTCCAGGCCTGCTGAGACACATTACAGAATAAGGAGTATAGAGAATGTGTGGGATTGAGTGAGTGATTATTCTATAAAAGAGTAACAGGTTTCTGTTTGACATGCTTGGCATTAGAAGCAAACACGACTTGAACCCAGGATTGGAAAGTGTACTTAAAAATAAAATAAGGAATGATGGCTGCAACGTCCTATGGCGGTGCAATTAATCGAATTCCAATGTGAAATACAATTTTGGCTTCCGATGAGTATGAACACAAGATAATGAACATTACACGGCATTCTTTTTTTGCAGTGATGTATGCATTGTGTGTTAGAAATCCATCACATACTTTTAATTCACGGCAGTGCTCTGGCAGTCACTCTCACCCAGGCTGTGGTAGTTATCTCTGTGGTAATTATCTTCACTGTCAAAAACACCAGGTTGCTTTATTTAAAGTTGAATAAATGCACGATGTTTCCGAAGACAATAAGTTATCATGCTAAATAATAGTGATTGACCTAAATGATCATGATTATGATTTTTGCCATAAACTAATAACACAACTACTGTGGCATGTAACATGCAAACCGAGGAATTTATAAATGTTTAGTGAAAAACATTTTATTTTAGTGTTAATAAATACAGTACTAATCTCTAAGCAGAAGCTGTCGAAGACTTACTGTACTTAACTCTGGTGTTTATGTGAGAATTTGTTGTTTTGTTCTTTTTTTTTTTTTTTCAACCATTTTACAAATGTTTTAAACGGCCATGGCATGACTTGTGCGTCATGATGAATTTTCATATATTCACCAGTTTCAGGCCGCATCTGTTTGGTTATTCTGCTTCTCATCCTCGTCCATATTGACTTTCTATTTTCCATTTATGAGAATAGACGGATAGGTCTGGTGTAAAAGCTCCTTAACTATACAGATTGAATTCCCAATCTGAATGACTCACATAAGCTTCTGACGTTGTGTTCAACCAGCCTCTGGTGATGTGAGCTTTGCTAGGCCTTGCTTTTATACATCTTTTGATGTTCTGAAGGCAATAACAGAGCTTAAAGGCAGTTGGAGAGCAGATCTATCATAACGCACAGTAGTTATGAGTCTGTGTAGTTGTTATTTATCTGTACTGCTTTTGTGTTTTACATCCAGTGTCCTTGCCAACTTTAAGGTGAGATGCTGAGATATTGTTTTTTTTTCTTTTCTTTTCTTTCTCCCAGCTTTTGTCTACTGTGAAAGTGCCATATTTAGAACACTCTCTAGGCTTACACTTCCTTGAACAAACTGATAACGCTCCTCTTCAGTAGGTAATCACATATTTGTGCTCCGTCACATCTGTACGTGCCTTTATATTAAAAAAAAAAAAAAACACACAAAAAAAACATGCGGATGTGTATTTTACAGAGGTCTCTGAATTCTTAGGCCAGATAAACACCTGCCTTTTATTTACAGAGACGGTTAGACAAGGAGTAGAACACATCTGGGTTTTATTTTATGTGCAGGACTCAGCAGAGAAGGAGTAATGATACAAGCCTCCATGAGGGCTATTCGCAAATTTCACATGCGACTCAAGGAGGGTTTACGCATTCTTAATAATAAAGCACATTCACAGTTTAAAGGTTTATATGTCGAAGAATGAATCTGTATGCCAACCAGCTTTGATCACGCATAATTTCTTTGTTGCTAGAGCCGTTTTGGCACCCACGATGTGGACAGAATATATTTATAGTTGTTAAAATTCAGCACTGGGATCGGTTTTCATGCATATCCAACATGCGTTCTTTAAAAAGCCTACCGAGGCTGAGCTGTGGCACATTCAGACTGCAAACCTGCCCGCAGAAACTTTTTTTTAAAATTTTATATTATGTGACATCTGGTTAAGCTCAATTTTGTTGCTTTTTGGCACCATTTGGGACCAAATACCAGTGGGTCATAGTCACCCATTTGTGACTTTGTATTGTGCATTTTATATTTGTATTAGGCATCGTAGGTGCCTAAGCATCCTTGTGTCATTGTATTAGAGGCATTCAAGTCGAGACTTTTGTTTGTGCAGAATAACAAAATACAGTTAAGTGAGTGAAAAAAAAAACTACAACTTTATTTTTCTATACAGTATAATCCCCTGCTATGCTAATGCACTTATCCCAGAATTTCACTAGTGCTTGGATACCATCAAGTGTCCTCAGTATGGCCGAGGCATGATCGGATCGCCTGCTTCACGTCTAAAACACTGGCTTTCCAGGAACTCCATTAATGCCCCAAACATTCCGTGCAGTATTGTACGGGACAATGCAGCTGTATGGAACAAGTGCAAGTGTTGTTTGTGAGTGATTGTACAGTACGTGCAGTTCACACAAACGGATCCGTCTCTTCCGCAAGTTGGTGTCAAGTTATCCGTCCATTTTCAAGGATCAGGCATTCCCCTTGCTGAGTGCACACACACACACACACACCCAAGCATACAGTACAGAACACTCCCAGCAATTTGGAAACGCCAGTCAGCCTACGAGCACGGAGAGAACATGCAAACTCCTTACAGACAGAGCGAGAGGCTTTGATTTTGATGATGATGATTATTATTATTATTGAATCCCCAAACCTCAACTGTTATCATTGTTATTAATTGTTAAGAATTTTGGTGTAATCTGATTCTTTGTCTGTTGACTTTTCTTCATGCAAACATAATGACAATTTTTTTTTTCCATGCAAATTTTATCCAAACATGAAATTTGGATAACAGCAGAGTGAGACCAACTTGTAACTTCGAAATGGGAAATGAGGGCATTTCTCTGCAACAATCATCAAGTTCTTTTTTTAACTTGTTAGGGCTCCTGGAAACAGCAAGTAAGGCAAGATCTAGTCAACAGCTAGACCTTCAGATCTTCTTGCAAACAAGTACTGATGGTCTCCGTGGACTGTGGTGTCTTTCTGGCACTAAGGGTTGGAGTCAGATTGTGCTTGGGAGTAATAGCAACACAGAAAAAAATCAAGATAATTGACTTGTCAAGATTAGGATAGTCCTGAGTCGGTATCTCTGATCAGAATAAAAGATTGAGGAGGTATGTATCATGCCAGATCTGGTTCCTGTATCTAATCTATCATGGAGTTTCTCTTTACTTTGCCAGTGAGGTAGGTGGCTGTCTGAAGGTCCATACCTTAAGGTCCATAAGGTGGAGTTTGTAATATATGTTCATACAGAGAAAGTGAAAGAGCAGGCTGACCCCTGCTGCTTTGTACCAGTCGTCTTGGCATTTGACTCCACGTGCTCGGCCTAGCCTCATGGGGAAAGGCAAGCTGCAGTGAGGTTGCCATGGCAAATGCAGCACCTCAGCGTACTTCTAAATTAGTGGCTCCTGTTTCTTCACCTTCTCGCATAATTAGGTGGTTTCTGAGCAGAAACTGCTCCTTCGCTAATGTGGGTGGCCTGCTGAGTTCAGGATCCATGGAGCATTGCTGTCGCAACCAGGCTGAAAGGCCACGTCCCAGGAGAGAGAGACCGTCTGGAGTCTGGTGTGGATGCAAGAGTACACAGTGTGTGTGTGTGTGTATGTGTACGTAGCTACAGTGTGCTGATGCTGCGGTCTGAACCAGTCCAGCTTAAACTCCAAACAACAAGTAAAGGGCAAAACAGTCAACTTCAGTCAAACAAAAGGAAGTTTTCCGTTCAGATCTATCTAAGCTGTGAGTTTTTTGTTTACCGAGCTCACTCCGCGGCTCAGTGCCTGCCCGTGTAAGTGCAACGGATGAGAATGAATTACGGCAGACTGGCTTAATTAAGCACAGTCAGCCACAGGCCGACCTTTCCCTGTAAGACAAACGCACTCTCTTTGCATAGCTGTGCATAGGTATGGAAATGTGGAACGGGCTCTGCTACGTGTGACTTTCAGTACTTTTTAGAGGACGTCGAATGTGTACTGTAGGTCTGAGGTGAGAAACAATGCATCCATTACTTTAAGTTTTGCCCAGTTGAACACAAGGTGAAACCTAATGAATAAATGAATGATGAATTTAATTTTGACGAAAAAACAGGTGGACTTCTTACTTTTTAGTCATAAATTTGTTGCTGGTTTTTGTTAGCGCCTTATTGTGTTCGTTTTTTTTTATTGGACAAGATTATGACCTTGCAAAAAATGTGATAAAAGGAATCTGTGTATTTATGGCTGGTTGGATGTTTTTCTCCGTGTTTAATATGAAATTTAATTCCAAGTCAAACCTGGACTTATGATGAGATTGCATGTGAATTTACAGAACACTACAGTGATGAGACTCCAAGCTGCACTAAAACATTTGAATGCTGCAAGCGTTTTAAAGGAGACCGGATGTGCATGGATGTCTATCCCAGCTGAGATGACTCAGAGCCCACTGCAGTGATTAAGTGAATCTATTGCTACGATTTAGTAAATTTAGTGGGAAGCAGAATCCTTGAAAATCGACAGATAACGTGTCACCAACTTGAAGAAGAGACACATCTGTCTGTGCGAACTGTACACACAATCGTCCATAAACACGACTTGCATGTTACAGGAACTCTCAGCTCAAAGTTATTGTCACAGTCAGTCCTGACCTCCTGCCAAGCCATTTTCACATATTTGGGGAATTAAAGGAGTTCCTGAGAGACCAGTCTCTCAGTCATGTTTTTTTTGGCATACTGGGAAAAAGTTCTACCTGGAAGATATGCACGCATTAGTGAAACGCTGGGGTATGTAGATATGTACTGTAGATCAGGCTTGTTTTTACTCTCATAACTGTGTTCGCTCATTCTGCACAATCCAAAGTACCAGTTTTACTTAACTGCCCTTTTGTATTTCTTAATTAGCAGCGATTTTTAAATCAACACATGTTCATCACCCCAGTGATTTTTAAGTACGTTTCCCTTTTTAGCTCTCTTTTAACGTGACTAGACGAAGCATGGCTGATGGGACCATGATAGGCTGAGCTCATTGCAGTGGTCTTTCCTTAAGTGCTCATTTTTCAGCATGTGGGAGAACAACATCGGATGTTAATCACCACTTTATTGGGGCCACTGCCGGGATTCAGCTCCCCATGACAAAACGCAGTGAAAAGACAATGAGTCTTAAATGTGGAAATTGAAAGCCCATGTTTTAAGAAACCTAGGACTGTTGTTCTGTTCAAGCAGAAGCAATAGACCCTCATAAAGTAGACCACATCAGGTGATCCCCTGTGTTTAAAGGATTTTAGCAGTGTGCTGGCTGTGCTCGTATTTTGGGATCCATTATGTTGCAAATGACATTTTGTTTTTGTCTTTGTGCTGTGTTGCATGAAGAATGGTGGCGGTGTAATCATGCTGCATGTGAACATGAAACAAGCGGACTAATGAGCTAAACTTTCTTCCGAGTCAGTGTTTGCGCTCAGACAAAGTTAAGGTACAATATTTGCTTTAGACTTAAAAAGTTGATTTAGAGCTGAATTACAGCAAGTCCCCTGCAGGGACATTGGATAATGTTGTCACATAATTGTAATTAGATTGCTACGCCATCCACCTGAAATTCACCGTCAAGACTGTTATTTTTTTCTCATGGTAGTATTACTTTCTTACAAAATGAATATAGCAAATACAACCTCACAACAACAGAATATCAACATTTATTTAAAGCATTTATGTTGCTTAATGTTGCAAGTCTCTTGAGTGTTGTAGCATTATCCCTCTGAGTAACTTTCTTACAAAGTGATGACAGAGAAGTGCAAAGTTGCTCCCAAATGCATAGAATATATAAAATCCTAATATATATATATATATATATATATATATATTTTTTTTTTTTATTAATAACTTTTTATTAGCTAAATTAATCATTTCAAACATCCAACACTGAGACAAGTTTGTGCTATTATTTGCAGTTTAGATTAATATGTTTGCTTTCTACTGTATATGAATAGTTGAATAGTTACATATCACAATTTAAATTGCAATTGCATTGTGTCCAAATAATCACTTGCTGATATTTCTTATAATTTTTTTTTATTAAATCAAGCAGTCCTAATTTTAACACTTTAAAACATTTTTATAATACCCAAAACGTGTCACAGTAAAACATCCTGCAAAATAAACAGCATAAGCAAATTAATTAATACAGATTTATTAATTTCTATTCTATAATTGCATGATTATGCTTATTATTGAATTTCTTTAAAATGAAGGTTTTTGTCCAACGATATCTCAAGTTATAATCACAATATCGATGTCGTTCTTGTGTTATTGACGAGTGCCGCTTCACGTTGTGTTTTTCTCATGTAATGCATGTTCGCTGCTATTTCCCTTCATATTCACTCCTCATTTCCAAATGTTACCTCATAAATGTTACCTCATAAACTTTGCATCACCAAAGTCTCTCTGTCTTGGGAAATGATTGAAAAAGAAACACCCACCCCTGAATCGCTGTTTTTCGAATCTGCTGGATGCGTTTCACGCCGCGAGCCCCAGCGCTCGTTTAAATCCTGCCTCTGGGACGACGGCTTCGGGGACGGGGAGACAGACAGATATTATTCACGCATCAAAGCATTTGCATGCTCTTTTTGTGATGTAATGTGTTACATACGTGTTTTGTTTTAAGTTCTCTCTGGTGTGTTTCTTGTCTGTGTGTGTCTGTGTGTGTGTGCGCAATTCTCAGGTCCTCCACTGCATTGCTCCTCTGGCTCCTCCTCCCCCGTCGCCTCTCTCTACCCGCCCCCTGCCCACGCAGCCAGTGAGAGCCAGGGAAGGTTGCTAGGTAACAGCGGGCCTCGGGCCGACCCCGACTCTGAGTCGGAGGATGAGTTTGGCCCTGCATCTTCGTTCTTAGTTAAGACCGGCTCAGGGAATGTGAGCGTGTGCGCCCCTGGCTCTGCGGCCGCCGACGGTGAGTGCTTCACACACAGGCTCTGGCAGTACTTTTTAAAAATTTTTTATTTAAGTACATTTGCATCCTAGTTTTGTTCCCTGCTCCTGTGGACACCTGTAAGATTGCACTGTTTGCTACACCATGGTCCTGGAGGCACAATATTTTGTCCTGTTGTAAATGTATTTGGATGGAATGACAACAGACATGGAGTCAACTTGGCACTTTGTAGCTTAAGAAGCTCACCTCAGGCGAAAACACTTTGCTGTTTTAAGCTGTAGTTTAAGATGAGTCAACTGTCAATGTTTTTTCTTCTTCTTCTTTTTTTTTTTAGCCTGGGGTTTTTGCTAGAGCCCGTAGGGGCATGTAGTCCATATTTTAAGAGACTACATGCTTTTAGAGTGAGATTTTCACCACAAAGAGAAACCAAACACTTTAAAGTAAGCTTACAGAAAGAACTACCTGTTACTCTTGAGCTTTATGAATATATTTAACCGTCTAAAACCATCCACATTTTTCCTTATGCATTTAATGTCCGATTTAAATTTCCATTACAGCAATTCACCCTTTATTTTAAAACCTATTAGTGCTAACGTTGCTATTGTCACACTGATTACTGTTATTTATTGTGTTTCAACATCCATGTGGTTATTATGTTTATTTATTTATTTATTTATTTATTTTGCACAGCAGCACATTAAATTTCATTTTGAGAACTTGATTAACTTGAAATTTCATAGCTTATTCCTCCAATTGCCAAAATGCAGGACTCCTATTGTTGGATCTGTCCTGTTTAGCGCAGATCTCAGCAGGTCGTGCTTCATTGCCCTTGTCATGGTAGATTTCATCCTGTGTCGTGAGCGCTGGCGTGGTCCACAACAGCTTCACGGTTGAAAGGTCTAGCAATTCGCAGGCGCCTTGAAGTTCAGATCAATTCAATAGCGGTTTCTGGAGGTTATTTATTTATTTTCTGTGGTAAATAATTAAGAGATGTAAAGAACTACCAAGGAATATATAATTGATACTTTGACTAAAGCAAGAAGCAGACCCTACAGTTGTAAAATGAACATAAAGACAGTGGGGAATATGGCAGACATGGTTATTGCGTTATAGTGAACGTCTGCTTCTTTGAGATGTGATGTCATGCTAATTTTCAACGACAGCTTTCTTTCGCCGCCTCATTAGCGTTAAATATTTGTATTACCGCTGAAAGACTTGTGAAATTCCTTCTTGGCTCCTTAACTACTAAATTATGACTAAATTATATTAAGAATCTTCAATAATAAATAAATGCCTTCACAGCTCTAAGTCAGCCCTCAACAGTTTTGAAAGGTGAACGTGGAGGGGGAAATTTTTTTTTAAATACGTCGGAAATTGCTGAAAAAAAGTTTGATAGGAATTCATTCATTCAAGACGAAGTGGCATCAAAAATCAAATCCTTTTGGTGATTCGAGAAGATTAGACTCAAGCAACTGATACAGAGTTAAGCAACGCATAGTGTCATGCACTGATTGCTCTAATTATCCGTTTGACGTGTGACTCTGTACTAATGAGCTGTTACTCAGAAAAAAAGATAATTTTAGTTGATAATACCGTGGTACTGATTTAGTTTCTAAAGTCTTTTAAATATAAAATAATAATAATAAGTTATCTTGGTCTATATACAAAAGCAGAAATATAAAATGATAAAACATAAATAGCTCTTTGATAAGTTCTGACTTTCTGAAACTTGTGTTTTTGGTGATAAAGTTGGATGTTATTAGGTCAAGTCCAATCAAATGTCTAAAATGCATCCTGTGAGCTTTAGGTTTGGCTTAGAAGCAGTAATCTGAACTGATAGCCAAGGATGTGGAAATGACATGACAAGAAAATGATTGTTCCTCTTAAAAAAAAAAAAAAAAAAAGTCAGAGACTATTATCTTCACAAATGTGGATCGCAAGTCAGGTTAAGCCTTGTTCAGTGCAAAATCTGTTAATAGACCTAGAGAATAAGCTTTTGCTTTGCACCATCTTCTGATACGATCTCCAATATATATATATTTTAAGATAATCCTATTCTCCCTATTTCAGAACTTGGTTCCTGAGCAATTTCTCAAGCTAGCTAAAAGCAAGAGTTTTATTAAGTCATAGTGACCTGCCTTGGCATAATGATGTACAGCGCTATTTGCAACAAAGACAGTTTTTAGAAGGAAAAAAATAGAGAGACTTTTACTGCTTTATTTCATTGTCGGTTTCTTTTTTGATTTTCAAAGAAGCAAAAGAGAAAAAAAACTGTTTTCAAATTTCAATCGGCCATTTCTGATAATAATAATAAAACTTGTTTTTATGTTCTCCTGATAGAATTTGATCAACAATAAAAGATTAATTCATGTTTATTTTTCTTTTGATAATATAATGATCAGAACAGAATGATCAAAGTGGAATGATCAAAAAAATGTTCAAATACTGAATTTTGTGGACAAAATATTCCATTTAAAGGTAGTAGAGTTCTCAGTATCGTTCAATGACTGACACTAATGTGAAATTGTCCTCCTCTGGGTGAGTCTCTCCGATATTAAGTTATATATGAAACGTAAAGAAACCAGAAAACATGCCATATATACACGATCCAAAGTAAGTCAACATCAGTATTGAATTGTATGAAAATATACAGATATACACATATATGTGTATACTGTATATTTGTATTTCATTAGAAAGCATGCACAGTAAGAAGTGAACATGAGACAGTGAATGACTATAAGCACCTGCTCTCTCTCCCAAAGGCCCTTTGATGCAGCATAACAAAAAATGCTCTAAATAATAGATCGACTTTACCAGTTAACTACCCAAAGGCTCGCACTTGCATCAAGCTCTAGAGTATTCTAGCCATTTGTCAGCACATTAGATGCCTATATGTGGTTTCTACTTTCTCCACAAACAACCCCTGGTCATCTAGCAAACAACCGTGATGAAGTGACTCCGCCGGTTTTAAAGCCGGGATTCGTCTCTTTCACGCACAGCTGTGATTTGCATCTGTTATATAGGTTACCCTGAGGCTGACAGTGAGGGGTAGCACAAACACCAAGGAATCAGCCACTTTGCCCGCGAGCTATGTGAAGCACCATGCGGCTCTGTTCAACTGAAACAAAAGGCCATGCAATAGCAGCTTTAGTATTCTGAAACTAAGTGTAACGTAATGGAAGACTTATTGTCAAGGATCAGTTGTGTCGCATTGCTCTGGTGTTGATATAGGAGCTGCCTGAAGCTGCAGTTTGAGATTTCCCCCGCCAATTCAGTCATCAGCAGTCTCGCTTAGTTCTCATTACCTGCGAATAAATGACAAACAATAAATGAGAGATATTCTTCAGAGAGGACTTTGTCATTTCGTATTGCTTGGCTCCCGTTATTGACAAATCTGTGACAGGACAAGAAGCCAATTACATTATAAAAGGCATGTCACTGTTTATTCACTTACATCACCTAATGAGCTGCTAAAGCCACTCATATTACCTTCTTACACCGTGGCATTGAATATCACATATGGCTTTTTTTTGTACTCATACCTCAGCCCTGCTGTGTCCCCATTGAAAATAATTTAGCATATTTTAATGTACAGGTGTCATCACATTCATTTTGAACTGCAGTTATGAGCATTAATCATAGCTCAAGATAGCATGCTGAGTTAATTAGCTCAGTTAATATACATACTGTAGAAACTCTGGCCATATGGCTCTAACCCATTCGAACCCAGCCATTCTTCTTTCTTCTCATACGACAGGATATGAAACGATCGGTACATTATGTCCTCATTAGTACAGTTCACTGTTTTGACTGGCTTCCCTATGTAGGTTAACAGAGCAGAAGAATGAATTAAGTGAGAAAAGTGAGCGAGTGAGTATGCTGGGAACAGTACAGTGTGCATGTACAGTACTGTAACACATGCCAGTCTACGTTCTTATGTCTCGTGAGCAACAATAATGGAGGAAGGAGCCAGAACTGTGTTGCTCAACGCTGATATGATTTCGCATCCATCTTTTGAAATCAGCCCCATTATGTAGTTACAGAAATGTGATCATGTGCTGAGATGTGAGCAAAAAAAAAAAAAAGAAAAGAAAAAAGGCCTAGCTCAGGGATTCAGAGTGTGTTTTTTTTTTTCCTGCGGTATTTGCTATTCCTCTATCTGAGAGAGAGAGAATTATATACGAGGGCATGGCAGAGATATCCTCGGAAGCTGTGTATTAAAGGGTAGAGCATCAGGGCATAGCGTAGATGTCTAATTCAATGGTTTTCCCACATCCATCAGGGTGACTGTGGTGTTCTAACTTTCTGCCTATAGTAAGCCTTAAAAGTACCGGTCGTTCTTTTTTGATGCATTTCCTGCTTCATTTTGTTTATGTACAATTCTCAGAGCTTATCCTGTGCTCAGAATCAGAAAGAAAGAAAGAAAAATCCCGTTCTGAATGCTTGCTAACCTGCGTTAAGGCCAATGATGTGAGCTCAGTGAAGCTTGAGCTTCTTTATTGAGCATTTGCTGCACTGTGGCCCCTAGGTTTGTGTCTGGGCCCGGATCCCGGAGAGAGTGTTAAAGCAGGGTGTGGACCCCCTGCCGGACTGCCGTTCTCCAGATCTAGGGCTCTGCTTTCAACCCCACCATACTGTTGTTTGCATCTTTTAGTATGAGGCAGCATGGGGTTTGGCCACAGTGGGCTGCTAATTGAGTATGGTTCTCCTCTGTAAAGGCCAATTCAACATGTCTTTGCAGCTGACTGGGCAGGAATGAGCGGCAGGGAACAAAGCCGCCAGGTCGTCCTTCAACCCTGCATTTAGATGAGCCGAGGTTCGTTCGGAACTCGCTTTATCACCTGCCGCCAGAACGAATGGAGCGAATGGTGTTTAAAGAGGTCACCATGGAACGAGGTTTTCTGCAGGAGATACTTTGATATTAAAATATGGATAAAGAAATGGTGAGTTAATGAGCAGCACATGGCAAAGGAGGAAACCGTGGGTTTGCGAAGGGGTTTTTCCTAGTTGGTATTCTGTTGATGGTGGTCTTTTCCTGAGATTTCACATTGTTAAAAGATTTACCGTTATACACGAGTGCAACTGTTCCAGTGGACCATCCATCTGATAGCGTGCTTGGGAATGAGCATCCAAGTTTTAATGTAGTCAGACGTTTTAGAAGTTAACATGGAGGTAACAAAAGCAGTAATCAAAGCCATCTGTGCATTTCACTATCGAATCTATCTTCAAGACCTTTAAGGATACATGAGAAATGTCATGCATGTTAATCAGGGTGAGTTTTTCTATTTTTTTTAGGCGATGGCGCTGTGAATGGTTTTGTTATACACAATTAAAATTGAAAGAAGGGTAGCGATTTTATTCACATTTTTTACAATATGAATACAGACAGCCGTCCCATTATTTCCACTGATATGACAGATTTCATGTGCGGGTATCAAATTTTAGAGTCCTGCGCTCTGTTCCCAAGCACGCTCGCCTTCAGACAGAACCCTGTGAAGACAGCTTCTTTTCCCCTGTGTCCGCCTTTCTCCGTCTCTTCTAATGGTGAGAAACAGTAGTTTGACTGGTGAGCAGAACTCCGAACAGTAGCGTTGAAACCGAAAGTCCCCAAAGCTTTGAATTAGGCTCTGGGGAGACATTTTTGCTTGTGCGCTTCTCTGTATCTAACATCTGGTAGCCGAAACAATGTGTTCGAAGAAGAGCCATCTCCATCATTGCTGTGTTTGAGTAGACGAACACTATTAAGTTGGGGTTTGATGCTCCTGTGCTTAGCTGTAGGGGCTGCAGCACTGGATTGCTTTTAATGATCTGGCTGGCTGGCGACTGTCTTTTGATTAATTCTAAATCAAACCTCTCACAACTCAGCAGTTTGATCGGGTGTTCGGGGCATGTCGTGCCTTGTCAGGTGTGACCATCGTTGGTGTGGGTTGTTATTTTTGAGCTTCAGGTCGATACACACCGCTCGTGGAGGAGAGTTAGTCTTTCTTCTTGCCTCTGTATTAGCAGTGGGAAACTTGTGATGTGCAGATATGAGGCTGAAAATTGCTGCTAAACTTTGAGACAGTTGCAGTATGAGCTTAGATAATCAAGCGCGGAAGATCTGTCTGAATGCCTGACCTCACTGCTTATCAATTATTTATATCCGCAAATCAATTCGGCACAAGGTTTGATGGTTTTGTATCAGCCAGTGGTTAACTAACGCTGCCAGCTGAAGCAACTTGATTTTCCTTTGAGATTGATTTCAAACCAGTTTAATGGGTCTTTGTCGCCTGCATCTATTGAACATGGAATAGGAGTCTCTTATCTATCTATCTATCTATCTATCTATCTATCTATCTATCTAACTATCTATCGACCCACACAATGTACACAAAGCTATAAAAAGACATCTATACAAGCTACAGTGGTGTGAAAAACTATTTGCCCCCCTTTTGATTTCTTATTCTTTTGCATGTTTGTCACACAAAATGTTTCTGATCATCAAACACATTTAACTATTAGTCAAAGAT
>JAQMYG010000003.1:12223382-12237948 GCA_030014215.1 Clariallabes teugelsi
TTTTTTTTTTTTTTTTTTTTTACAGAATTACATCCAGATGTTTTCTGTGTAGTTAGTAACCTCGCCATGGTTTTTCTGAGTACATCACATCGGGTAAACAAGGAGCCAGTTCAACATGCAAACAGTTTAAGTTCGTCTTCTGAAAGGAGACACTGTAATTGCTAGTGTGCTTCCCTCACACAGTGAATGTCGTGCTATAGTAAAATGGAGACGATCACCCATGGATCTGATCGCTCATGTCATAGCAAAACGCACATAATGACTCCGTAAACAGTATAAATACCAGCAGTCAAATTATCCACAACATACACACATCGTCTCTTACATCACAGGCGCGGTAAATGGGTCACGCATTGATTCTATTCAAAACGGTTAGAAATTATGGCAAATCTTTCTGAATTAATCTGTGATTGTAGGAGTCGGAGTGTATGAGCCTCCTGTTCAACAACTGGACTGTCCTGATGTGTCTTGACTGTGCTGAAGGGAATAGATGCTAAGGTGGATCAGATATGAACATGCTATATCTTGTAGAGAAATACATCTCAGACTTACAGTACTGTGCAAAAGTCTTAGGCACCATATTATATGCTTTACCAATTTTATTATATATGTTTATCATGTCTGCATAATTATGTACAAATCATTCAGTTTTTCCATATATAACTTAAAAATGTATAAATAAATAACATTACAGGAGGATATATGCATGGATGTAAAGAAAGAAATATGGTACAAGACAGACCAGTTTTCAGATGGAAACAAAAAAACAGCTGTTTTACTTATAGTACTGTGCAAAAGTCTTGGGCACATACAAAAATATGGCATAAGCAAAAGATACTTTTGAAAACATTTCTGCATAAAGGAAACTTCTATAAAGAGTAATAAAATAAACAGTCAATATTTGGAGTGAAAACTCATTGCTTAAAATCAGGAGTTTTAGTCACAAATTTGTGCAGTTTTATAAGAAAACAGCTGTTAGGTTTTACTGAGCATGCTGGAGAATATGAGTTCTTCTAGTAACTTTGTCACACTCGCTCCTTTCTATTTTTTATGCAAATCCCAGGAGCGTACATTTGGTTTTTTGTTTCCATCTGAAAACTGGTCTGTCTTGTACTATATATTTTTCTTTACATCCATGCATATATTCTCCTGTAATGTTATTTACTTATTGATTTTTAAGTTATATATGGAAATACTGAATGATTTTGTACATAATTATGCAGACATGACAAACATATATAACAAAATTGGTACAGCATATAATATGGTGCCTAAGGCTTTTGCACAGTACTGTATTTCAGCACCATGTAGAGGGTTTTCTCCCCAGACTGCTCCTCAAATTATTTCTCTAGGTATCTTCTCAATTACACTTTTTCCATTTTTACCCACTTTTTAACTGCTTCTAAAACTTCAAGGTGCCATTTTTCTCAGAGCCGTTTCTCTCCTCCTGTAACAGCTGCCTGACACATTTGTTGTTTCATAATTATTAAACACTTTGACATCCTACAAACTGTCAGCTTGGATAATTAGGTGGAAATTACATTACATCTCAGGAGAATTTTTCTTCACCTTTATTCCTCTAGGCGAAGGGATTTTAGCAAACGAGATGGACTGGAGGAAATATGCACAAGCTTTTTTTTTTTTTGGTGGGGGGTGGGGGTCTATTTTGAAGTTTGAAGCTGGGTCTGTCTCATTCTACTTTTTTTTTTTTCCCTCTGCAGTTGCCTGGTTTGTCTAAATATTGATTATTCCTTCCACACGGTTTTAAGTGACTTTGGACTGCGGCTGATTTATTTTTGCTGAATCGGTGCTTCTTTTGTTGTGATTCTTATTGTCTCGAGAACTCGAATGTGCCTCAGCATTTGTGCTTTTCAATGAAAATAAAGCTCTTACTTTTGAACGCTGCATCAGCTGTTCTCATTTGCCGTCTGCTATTTTAAGAGACCCAAAGGCCATCTCAAGGGCAAAAGCCTGACCAATGTTTTATAGAGGAAAGGTTTACTCATAATCGACTCATTTGTATTTATTGGTATAAACATCCTTGAGGACAGATTTAAGATGTCTGGCCTCGAGTTTTAATATTCGGTGCTTTTTCGTCGCTAATTAAAACTAGATTGATTACAGCGTTGGCATTGTTAAGAGGTCATGGCAAATATTTTGTCTGTACGCCATAACATATGCTGCAGAAATTTGGGCGTGAGATTTTTAAGTGATATGCCTGCCCGTAGTCGAACATATGTGTTCATTTATTCGCCAGCAGATAGACTCACAGACTGAAATAATAGTGAATATCTGAACGTATTACACATTTATATTAAAAAGGACACGTATAAACAACTAGCATTCTGGTGCAGAAGGAAGTAACAGCCACTTTCCTTCATCACTTTCGTTCTGTTTTGGTGCCGGTTTCGTCAGGGTCATCGTCAGCTTGGCTCAGAGATGCATCAGGCTCTGAGTAATCGGGAGCGTAGGATTGTGCGAACGTGAGTCTTTATGGATCCATCTGTCACTGCTCTCTGACAAACGATCCAAGCCTGCGCCTGAAATGAAGGGGAATAAAAAAGCAACTGGGTTTCTGTCGGTGACATATCCCATAATGATTCTCGGGGGGAAAAAAATGTGCTCACCACATGGCATAAAGCGTACATCTCCTCATTTCAGGAAGGTGATTTATCAGAATGTTAATTAATTAAAGCCGGGGTCATGTTCTCGTAATATTTGGTATTCTTCTCATAATCAGGCAGCTTCTATAGATATCTGCTGAGAGGGAAAACTCCAGAAACCACCTAAAGTCTGTAAATCTGTAATCTGCATCTGTAAACCTGTAAAAAAACACAAACGTGACCACCAATGCCCATCTTTGCATGACCAAGAGGTTTCCTTAATTGCCTGGCAATCTTGTTACCTGTCCAAGTAGCAGCCTCTACATCATGTAACATTTATATTAATGTTGGAATGTTAATTAACTTCCACCACAATTGCTATGCGTTTAATAATGTCTCTCCCTTTATCTACAGTATGTCTCTCTCTGTCTTTCTGTCTGAATGAAGAGAGTATAAGTAAAATATACAGGACTGTGCAAAAGTCTTGAGGCCCCCCATTTCCTCATACTGAATTATATCATATGATCTAGATTCAGTTAAAGAAATGGGAATAATGTTTTACTGTGACAAGCTGCAAAGTGCACTTAGATGCAGTTTAAAAATCGGCTTGTTTAAGTATCAACCTCAGTAGCAACCTCATTTCCCCTCTCGTCTGTTCCAGCCACTCAGCATTCAGCATCACCAGTATGATAGCCTGATCATCCGCACCTATTTTTCACTGGTTCATGTGTTTAGCTAGATGTTTTTTTTTTATACTGTATGCTTGAGTGATATATACTGTACAGTAGGTCACTTGTATGGGTTAACAAACAAAAAACATTCAAAAATGGGAGACAGAATAATTCTTCAGGAAGCCTGAACTATTCAACAAGACTACATAAGAAAGGCAAGAAAGTCTGGCTCTTTGGAAACAAAATATGTAGACATTAGTGCCTCAAGATGTTCACACAGTACTGTATTTGAGATTTTTTTTTACCACTATGGAGAAACCTTTGCCAGTTTTTTGATGCACCATTTAATAGATCTCAAAAATCAATCAGATATTTTTTTTTTTAGGTAACAACAATTTATCAGCCTCCCATAAGCATTAGACTTTTTGGTTTCAGACAGGACTTGCAGGACTGTGAAAACGTCTTATGTTCTGTTGTTTTGTAATTATTCTTTGAAGTAATTTCCAATTAACCATATATTAGCATTTATGAAAACATTTTTCATTCAACATTTTTTTAAATTTTGATTGGGCCTGGATTATGAAATGGCATAAAGGAGTGACAGCTTCCATCCTGGTCTACACTATCGAATGTGTTAGTTCCCCAAGCCTCATGACATGCTAGTGACAGCAGGATAGAAAAACAAAAGTTGCAACTCTGACAAGCCTCCTGATGGCAGACTCTGACCTGTCGGACATCACTCCATAATAGGAGGAAGACCGGCTGACTCTGGTAATTCAGCATACCTGATAATGACAGCTTGTCAGCGGTGCAGGTAGCTAATGCTGGATGGAAGGTTCCACCTGCCAGCTGAGACATGATGGTGGGAAGTCAACCAGAGATAATGTTACTCACGTAGTTTTAGCCATGCATGCCTGTAACACTGGCTGCAAATCCGATGCTATGCCATAACAAGCCTCAACTTTACTCCAATACGTTGTTTTGCAAATACTTTAGCATGACCACATGTGCCACAATGTGCGTTAATAAAGCATGCATTGGGGGGGCATGGTTGTTTAAACAGATTAAGCAAATATTCTCAGCTTTAAATACTCCTACAATGGACCATGTGGTATCTGTGTACACAGCTTGAAGGCTGAAATCTGAAATGTTTTCTCCACATGTACATGTATATGCTTATCTGTAGGTGGGTTGTCTTTGTGATACAGTTATAAAAGTTAAGAAAAAGAAGTTTTTGAAGTTGTCAGTAAAATTACCTGTCAAAAAATTATTTTGGTCACCATTAGTGATGAAAGACACATGAATAAATGTTTTTAATTATGGAAGTAAAATAAATAAGAGTAAGAGTAAAAGTAAGAGTAAGATTAAAAGTGAGGTTCCTTTCCATCCAGAGATTGCAAGTTTGATTCCCGGGTAGCTGGGAGTCTAGAGAATAGTATGACAGCAGTATCTCTCTTTGGGAAAGGCATGCTCGCTTTTCCACATCAATCATACAGTAGCAACACTAGCCAATCATGGGCATCTGTGAGCTCATTCAAGCGGAAGGGGTGGATAGCTTTGAGTGTGTTACACCGATCCCTAATGATGCGGTTTGAAAAGATGGGGTCAGTGGCTTTTGGTGCACCAGAGGAACCACTGTTAGCCTACACCCTTCCGTTTCGGTAGCTATCGTTGATCGGGAGCGCCCTAACAAGACGGGTGGAAATTGGACATGACTAAATTAGGGAGAAATCGACTTTGTGCACACTGAATCAGTCTTTTGTTGTTGTTGTTGTTGATAATGTTTATAGGAAAAGATTTTATAGAGCCAGTGCACCAATTTTAGAATTTTGTAGATAAGATTTCCCCAATGGAAACAAAACAAAAGTACATCCACCTACACACTTTTCCATCTAGCACCCTTTTTTTTTGCTTCTGGTGTAACCCATAAATGTTGTACAACAGACGTTTTCTTATTCAGAAAATGTTCAGAAAGTAGAAATCCAGGAGGAACTAGAGCCCTCGAGAATACATTTTTCACTAAGAGCATAGAGATTTTCATGTGATGCTTGCAGGTTATAATGCATTAATTTAACCTTACTCCTCTTCTCGTTCCCTTTCTCTCCATCTCTCTCTCCTTTCCTCCACTTCAGAGGGCTCTTACCAGAATCATTCGCGCCTAAGAACGCCTCCACTCCCCCTCTCCCACACGCACTCCCCCAGTCAGCACCATGGCACGTCTGTGGGCTCGCTGAGCCGGAGTAACTACACGCCGCGCAGTAACGTCAGCCCGGCACCCACCGACAGCACGGCCGCACCCGACGGACCCTCCAGTGCCCCAGACTCTGGAAGTGCACAGGACAACTGGCTTCTCAACAGTAACATCCCCCTGGAGACCAGGTAGGACAGAGGAAATGTCTAATGTTAAAATACAATAATATTAAGGTCCTTCACCAAATGATCTCCATGATGCATTATAAACCTGCATGTTATGAACTTTGGCCTGAGTTCCACTCCCTATAGTGTAGGTGATTATCCTGAATCAGTTCTGTCGTTCGGATTCTAATGAGCATAATTATACGGATGGAAGTATGAAAGACAGCATTTTCTGTAATCATAATTATAAGTTACCTAGCGTATAATTATAGTTTGTGTACTTTTAGAGAAAGTTGTTCATGTGCGGTAAGACCTATAAGCCGCGGTACAGTTCAGGCAGTGAGGCATTTCACAGCGTCAATCACACTAAAGGTTGTTTGGTGCACTTTTCCCTAATGAGGTCCAGGTGGAACAGTGGCTCAGCAGGTCACTTGTAAAATGGTCTGTACTCAAAACTTAGGTCATTGCTGCAAAAGGCCACAATTAATATGTGCCCTGTGCATTCAACAATTCCATAAATGCCATGAGAAACGATGACAACAAGGGATAAGACCATCAGTGCATGCAGGCTTGTATGTAGTTAGGCAGACTTGCCAGATTACACCGTAGAGATGCATTACATGACGGTTATGACAATGCAGTTGTTATTGTATACAGTATTTTATATTATCAGACCATATGTTAGTCTTGCATCTCTGAATCAGTCTGTACCTACCTGAGAGCATGAGTGTAGGTAAACATAAGCTGCCTCTGCTTTTATAGCCAAGGGGTCAATTTAACAGTCGAATCATGTTTATTCCTGTACATAATAATGTATAATGTTTACTTGGTACTGTACAATGTCCAGGCTAGGCATAGTGCTGTGTAGGTGTTTAGCTCTACATAAATTAATGGGTTAAAAACACATTATACAAAGTGATAGTTTTGCATTTTTTGGTACAGCATTATACAGTAATAAATGACTTGTTTCTTTGCATATCCATGCTTTATCTGATGCGCACTGCTGTACCGCTGTAGTGCGGATACACTGTTTGTTGCTCCAGCAGGATGACCTTCAGTGAACTGCTGCACACATGGCTGTCACTGCCACCAGGGCAGCAAGTCACCATGCATCCAAACCATCCCACAAAAGAAAAGCACTGTTTTCCTCTCTGCTTGAAATTTATAGAGCTTGATGGGCTTAAGCATAACATATACTGTAGGTTAGTGGATAATGGATAGGTAATTGCACCCAGGCACCTGTAGGGCAGCTTTCGCTCTCCCCTACTAACCCTGGGTCCTTGTTTATCTCCGATCAGCCTTTGCTCATGCTGCTTAAGGAGGGTCTTATGAAACCGATCAGTCAAGTGCATTGAATGCTAATGACTGTCTACATCATTCTGGCTGCTCTTAATGCATAGCAAATATCAGAGCTGTCAGGTTAGGACTGAAGAGAGCTGGTGTTCGGATTACCGTCTCACACACTACAGAGCTCCTTGCTCTCTAGAAACGACTTTGTCTCACGTACGCTCTGTGAGCCATTTTCAAAGTTGGTGCAGACGTTCTTTCAATATTTCCATAGGGACAAGTAAAATTTGAGAAACTAAATAGTGATGATGTTTTTTGTTCACTTGTGGCACATTCCAGTAAAGAAAATCTGTCCATGCTTGAAAAAATTAGCCGACCAAGCGATCACCTGCTACACTTAATGCTGACGTTGTGTTAATTGATCACTTTATCCATAACAAATCAGTCACGTGGATTAGCAATGTCTCCGCCTTTCTGTACAAGAAACCCCAAACCCTAAGGAACAGCTCAATCAATCAATCAATAAATTAACTGATTAGTGTTGTGTTTATTTATTTAATAATGGCCTTAAATGGCATTCCATATTTACCATGCACTTAAGTTCAGATTCTTGTGTAAAATAAAGCTAAAAAATAAAGCTATGTTCACATTACAAACTGCATTTTTCAATTCAGATTTTTTGATCAGATCAGATTTGCAACCCAGGCCATGCCATGACGGTTCACATTCATAATTACAAGTGACTTTTATCTGACTCTTATGTTAATGCGTCAGTCCTATGAAACAACACACTCACGCACTTCAGTGTGTCTTTGCTTGTGACATATAGGTTTAAACACGTCATATTTGTGTGACCGCACATTAATTTCAAACAAGTAAAGGGATTTTTGCAAAAATATGCTTGGGATTTTGCTCTGGAGGACTGTTGAGGTCCAGACGAAAGGAAGTAAGACAGGTGCCTCACTTTAGCTGTTTTATTAGCTATTGCTAGCACTGCTATGAATCCCCTGGTGCTGACTGATGATGACAACGAGCACCACGTGCATGCGCAAAGGCAAAAAGTCGCATGAATTCCCGTTCTCATTCAAGTCTCAAGATATATACCCGATCTAGCACCACATACGAAACTGGCTCAGGGTCCGGTCTGAAAAACATCAGAATTGTGCATTCAGACAGCCTTAAAAAAATCTGATTTGCATTACCTTAGGGTAAAAAAATCTGAATTGAGTCACATCAGGCTTGTAATGAACATTTTAGTCTGATTTAGATTTAGTCTAATCTGATTTAGATTCTAATATGATTTAGATTTTTTTAGATTTAGTCTATTCGACTTTCGTCCATGAAAATAATGCGATAAGACCTTCTTTACAGAATATTCAATCACACCACCCCAGTGCGCATTCATTTCCTATAACAGCATGGTCTGTCATGTGTCATTCCTTACATATCGCCTAATTGGCTTGGAATATGTGCGATTTCGCTAACTTTCAGATTAAGCTTCACAATATTTCGCTTTAATATGTCATTCTTATTACAAAAATGATTCTTTTTGACAAGCACATATGCTATGGATCTGTTTGCCTGCACATCATTGTTTTCACTCTTCTTCATCTCTACAAGATCGTTGCTGTGGCGGTCCACTCAACAGGAAAACGAGTGTTAATTTTGGTTTGCGGAGGGACACTTAACGACATAATGACTGATTAGGCGCTACGGATTTTCCCAAAGTTTAATCTGTAGCAGGTATTCCCAGATGAGAAGGGAACAGATGGTCATGCCAGCCAGTATGCGGGAGAAAGGAGGTGCTGGAAAAGTGAATAAATCAGCATTATCAACCCCTCCCTCATCCAATAACTGGTTATAAAAAGCCTTCATGACAGAAGATAGAGCCATTTGGAAAGGTTCACAGGGGCTGGGAAACATGGGGTTTTGGTTATTACCCTGAAAACAGTGCCGTCCCTTAGTTCAAAGGGACGAATGGAGACAGAGACTCCCACGATGTTGTGGCTTAGCTTGGTTTTCCTTTGTCCTCCCTTTTTCTGTTCTTCCTGTCCACCTACACCCAATTTGCCAAGCCCCTTCATAGTTTGACTCCTTTTCATTAAAAGTTTAATGCCTCTCTTGCTGGCCGAACAAATGAACAATAAAAAAATAAGAAAGAGAGCGAGGAGCCTTAAACAGGAAGTGAATAGGAGGGAAACAAGTCTTTTTCTCTTGTGAACTGAAGGTGTGGAGTCTGTGGTCTGCATGCTTGCTGGTTCATTCTTCCATTGCATTACCTCAGCATTCCCTTATGGAACAGCGGTTTGATGCAGACATGACCCGGCATTCCTCAGACATTCCTCCCAGAAAAAAGAAAGATCTCCTCCTGACTGTTGTAAAAGAACATGTTACTCTTCGTCATTTCAACGTATAATGTAGAATTTTACAACAAACCGTAATATGTGAATTATTGACTGAGTAAATTTACTTTGTAAAAGCTAAAGAATTATATAACCCCTTGTTCTCTTTTAACCCCAACCACAAAGGAACCAGAATACTCTAATGTTTATCAGAGAGGAGCAGGACTCTTGCAGAGAAGGGCAAGGGTCATACAATACAAGGTACATGCTTGGGTGGGGAAAACACTGTTTAGTAATGAAAATACTGTGCTGTATGAAGGCTTCACAGCAAGCGACAGAATCCTAGTTTAGTTCCATAAGGGGCGTTAGTTTTGATTTCTTCATTTGTCAGTTTTTGTTTTTCCCACCTTTTACTTCTGAAGTCACAGGATGATCACATCTGTGTTTCCTTCTCGCATGCATGGATGTCCCTCACTCTCACTCCATCTATCCATCTCTGTACCTGTGTGTAGAAACATAGCAAAGCAGACAATCGTAGACAGTTTACAGGACAACCTTATAGAGATGGACATACTGGCTACGGCTCGCCGCGACACTGACGGGTATGTCGCATGCTCCGACCGCGGCCGCTGTAACTAGTAGGATCTGCTTTGCCATGCTTCCTAGCGATACATGCATGCATTGATCTTGTCTTTCCACTCTATCCTTTTGTTCAGATGTGAAACCGTACCTTCCAGCAATAAATATTTTTTATTTTTTTGCATGCACAGAACTAACCGTGATCAATGCTAGCAGGTAAAATTGCAATTGATTTTTTTTAGCACATTAGCCTGGACAAGGTTGCATATGATTCATATGTAATTCATCTCTGAGCAGCTTTTACTCAGTCAGTAAAGCGGTTTCAATTGTCTTAAAAATCTCTTCTCATTTTTAAAAGCCAACGAGAAATCGCAGCGCTCACTCGGACCATCCTTTAACAAGAGTGTGTCATGATCTTCAAGGGCAAATGAGCTGCCCTTACTATTTGTGCCCTACTATCTATCTATCTATCTATATCCAGCAGCCTCTTGGCACTCCGGAGACACACCCTCTGGAGGTGAATTAGAAGTCACAGCACGAGTCCATATTAACAAGGATCCTCCGTGGTCACTCGGGCTGTAAATTAAATTACATATCGATTCACTTTTCCAGTGCAGCAAACCCTGGTTGCAGGGAAGTTAAAAGCGGCCAAAGCAACCAAAAAGTCAAAGTGACAGCTTCACTGACTGTGCAGAGGTGCTCGGTATTGTCTAACACAGTGGGGGAAAACACTTAACACTTAAGCCTGGCCTGAATCTTTTGAATACTCTGGTGTTCATACATTACCTTGACTTTGTCTGTTTTTTTAAATCCCTATATGGACAACATGTAGGAACGTATGGAATGGTTCCTACATCATATACAGTATAGTACCATATGTTACTGGATATTTACTAAATTGGGAAAGATTTGTGATTCACCAATTAGAGTCATGTGACATAATCTGCTGTAACAGCTAATGAACCATTGAGAGAATATATATTTATTACTATGTAAAAAAAAATATCGAAATGTAAACGGACACAAAATGTTAATGCCTACAAACCTTACTTTTAATTTATTAAAGTACATTATTTAACTGTTGGTGTTATTAGTATGATTCCGGAGAATAAATTATTAGTATGGATATGATTCCAGAACGTAAAATATTTTAGAAATACACTCTTTGTGTATTTGGGTAGCATCTGGTCCATTAATGTTAGAATGGAGTTAGCCCGATCATAACAGGCATGGCTGGATGTACTGTAGCTTAAACAGCTTCCAGCACACAACAACTGTAACTCATTTCTATTGTACACAAAGTATTCATGCTGCCAGCAGTATAATAGTACAGTACATAGAGTATATAATACCTACAGTATGGTGCGAAAGTCTTGAGCCACCCCTTAATTCTTTATATGAAATTAAATTATGTAGATTAAATTATATAGATTAGTGCTTAAAGATACCATTTAAAAATTGGTTGTTTATTTAAGAACCTCAGCAACAACCGCATTTCCCCTCTCGTCCGTTCCAACCACTCAGCATTCAACATCACCAGTACAGTAAACTAATTTAACACCAGTCTGAAAGTCTGTCATCATCTGCGCCTGTTTCTCACTGGTTCATGTCTTAAGTTAACTAGTTTTATGCTTGTATGATTTATGAATGATGTAAATGAATAAAACTGCTCAGGTAGAGGGACTGGATTGAAAATGAGAGCCAAAAACCTGCCAAAATAGAGAGCCGTCACTATTTTTCAACACTGCATTAAAAGTACAAGACAAGTCTGGTTCTTTGGTATCAAAGTATGAAGAAATCAGTGGGTGGCTCCAGATTTTTCACAGTACTGTATAGCTTGAAGGTCACAAAACTGTAAAAATCCACATTATTGTTTTGTGTATGTTATTTCAGCGTGAACTTTCCTTACTTACAAATGAAAAGGTTTCTGTATATAATATGATGTTTGCACAACATCCAAGCACAAGATGACTTACAGTAAGTGTATAAGAATATAACTAGTATATTTGTAACCTGTTTGTTTGTTTGTTTTAATCCAGATTTTAACATTTAATTGAAATTGAATTCAATCACTCATTTAGTTTAACTGTTGAAAGCAGAAATACCAATGAGTATTCAAAGTCAGCAAACGTTGTTCAGGCCAGCCCTTAAGGTAACACATCGACACACGCTTCTTGACCTTTTTTTTTTGTGAACTCGTGCAATACAGTTTTACTGCGCCCTTCTAGACACTTTCTATTCAAGCCTGGTGGGAACTCACCGCTGTACTGCACAACGTCGCCCGCTTACCCTCTGACCTCCAGCACGGTGTACTCGCCCCCGCCACGACCGTTGCCTCGCAGCACATTCACCCGACCCGCCTTCAGCCTCAAGAAGCCCTACAAGTACTGCAACTGGAAATGTGCCGCCCTGAGCGCCATCCTCATCTCCATCACGCTGGTGTTCCTGCTGGCGTACTTCATCGGTGAGTACCTCTTCTTCTATTCTGCTTTTTATCCTAGATCCTAGAAATATCCGCCGGTCTATTAATGAGGACCGTTCCAACTTGAGAAGCACACTTCCTTTAAATATTTTAATACACAGGCATGCCAGAGAACATTATGCTGAATGTATTTCATCTTATTAAAGCAGGGATTTTTTTTTTCAGTCGGTTAAAATTTGATGGTCTCTCAAGGACTTTTTTCAGTGAGACGTTCCAAATACAGTTCAGACCCTACCCTAATTAAGATTTTTCATTTCAATAAATAACACCTTTCTGTGAAACTATTAAGCTTCGTATATGCCGAATAGACTATGCTTTTGAATTTTCTAGTCCTTGTTTCAAACTCCCTCCTTGTCTTATCCCAGATCCTGTCATGCAATAGTGAAATGTTTTGCACACACTCCCTTGTGGTCCTCTAAGAGACTTGCTGTTACAAACCATGCATGTGAAAAAGAAATACGATGCCTTTTTTCCAATCACACCACAGATGCAGATTTTTGCCATCGTTCGACCTGAGAGTATGTTTTACATTCGGAGCTCCGACAAAAGGACTTCATCATATGGCTCGCATTAACATGTGTATCTGTTTAACATATAAATTATTCCATTGTTAAATGCAATCTTAGGAGAGGGGATCTGAAATAAGATTTTATGAAGAAGAAAAAATGGGCAAAGCAAGTGCAAGGGCACATCAGGAGAGTGATGGTGGAATATCTTTCAGAACAATTTCCTATCGTCAGAGAGAAAATAGCTTCTGCTGCTTCATCACTGAGAATAAATATGCATTGGAGCAGAATGATGATTTAAAAAAAAAAAAAAAAAAACACATAATCTGCTTCCCCCCTCTGGCTTAATGATACGAAAGTCATGAAAACATGTCAATATACTGTATATATATATATATATATAAACTTGGAAAAAGTTGGAACAGTATGGAAGATAGTCATGGAAACAAAAAACTTTTCACGCTGTACTATATTGAAAGCACCACATCAGCACTTTGTTTTATGTTTTATCATGTGAATTTATGTATATAAATATTATATTTCAAATCTGACGACTTCAGCATTCTTTAAAAAAGTTGGGACAGTTAACTGTTTAATAATGTGTAAGATCACCATTTCTGTTAATAACACTTTTTAAGTGTTTGGCCACTGAAGTGTATGGTCACCAGTTGGTTTAAAGTCAAGTTTAGCTATTGGGATTTTCCCCCATTCTTCCATTATGCAGGTCTTCAGCTGAGCAATTGTCCGGGGTCTTCGTTACTGTATTTCGTGCTTCATGATGTGACACACATTCTCAGGTAGAGACAGGTCAGTACTGCAGGCAGGCATTCTAGCCCCTGGACTCCATGAATGTTTAATCCACAAAGGATGAGGTTTGGCGTTGTTCTCCTGGAAAATACAGGGACGCCAAAATTTGAACATACTATCCTGCATTAATGATGCCCTTGAAGATCTTTAATTTACTCATGCTGTGGGTGCTGACACCCCCATGACTGATGCTGGCTTTTGGACCTGAAACTGATAACAACTTCGATGGTCATTTTCCTCTTTGGTCTGTAGAACACAATGGCTGTTGTTTTTAAAAGCTATTTGAAATGTTGATTTATTGGGCATCAAAGTACATTTCCAGTAAACCACTGTCTGTCTCAGGTGAGACCAAGCCCAGAGCAGTCTTCATCACTCCTGGACAGTATTGAAGTATGGCTTCTGTTTTGCCATGTAAAGATTTAATCAGCATCTATAAATGCAGAGACGAATGGTGGTGTTATTGGTCAAAGGTTTACAAAAGTGTTCCCAAGACCCACCATGATATTCACTACAAATGCATTCACTTTTTAATGAGAGTTAAATCTGAGGGATCAGAGATAATATGCATTCAGAAGTAGCTTTCGGCCCTGCCCTTTACTCATTAAGAACTAACTGGCTTCCTTGAATTTCTTTATAATATCATGTACTGGTGAGTGTGTGATGTCCAAACTCCTTCCAGTTTCTCTTTTGGGAACATTGTCCTGAATAATTCACTGGCATATCTGTTGGCAAATCAGTGAGCCTTGACCGATGCTTGCTCTACAAGGAATACGGCTTTCTAGGAAACTCCTTATATACTATAACATAATTGGTTTGCCTGTTTAACAGCACCTGCTTCTTATCACCTTCACATCGTTATTTAAAATTAGTGCATATGTTCACATTGTAAATCATTTTATTGGCACTTTCCATACTGCCACAACCTCTATATATA
>JAQMYG010000003.1:12237987-12255104 GCA_030014215.1 Clariallabes teugelsi
AAGATGGCATTTTGATGATGTGTTTGGAAACATGAATGCAAATGTAAATTCAGCTATTTATAGCTGATTTACTGCATAAAATATGAATCAGTAAACAGCGACAGGCTGAAGCTGAGCATTAAAATCTATGGCCAACTTCGGGTTTGACCTCACCAGGAGCTCTGAGGAGCCCAACAGGCTGATGGGTCTTAATTACTTCTTGTAATTACTCAACCCAAAAAATCAAGACCATCTCCCCATGCACCCTTGAGTAAACATGTAGGGAACCTTAGCTCGCCCTGAGAATCGAGAAATTCCAATCAAGAACAAGGGGCCACGTTTAATTAAAAGCTGATGAGAAAATATAGTTAATTTCAAGTGCAATTAATTATGGAGGTCTGTAATTGGAAAGTCTAACTGTGTTGTCTAATGAACCCAATTAAATCTTCTGACAGATGTTTAGATTCCTGTGTGTGTGTGTGTGTGTGTGTGTGTGTGTGTGTGTGTGTGTGTGTTTGTGTGGGTGTTTTTTTTTTCCTTTGTATTTTTTTATTGTAGTTCACATGAAAGAATTTGTTTTAAAAAAGAGGAGTGTGTGGTTTAAAAAAGTCAGGAGGCATGTGCCATTTTCTCAGTGGTGCCATTAAGAAGGTCGTTATGTTCGGCGCATCTGAAGGTCATCAGCTTCCCTCTGTGTTCATTTCTGCTCACGCTGGGCTCTCTTTCTCTCTTAATGCCGAAAGTGGCTCAGTTTGAACTCCCACACACTCAAATTCATATTTCAGCAGTGTTGTTAGTTCCAGTTCTAGTCCTAGTAACCCTGCATCAGTCTTTATTTGATTGCATTTGATTGCAATGCTAATTCATAGATTAGTTAACCATTTGGCAGATAAAAACAGCTGTTTTAATATTCATTTAGTTGTCACTGTAAATACAGTATATTGCCAGTGTAGAGTTATTATTGCACCTATTGGTCAAAATGGGATCTACAACAACCACTAGGTGAGGCAGTATTAGGGCACGAATCACTGTGCTCTGTCGTCATTTTATGCCTGATTTACTTATGAATTAAGAGAAGGGCATCAGGCATAACACAGTGATTTTACCTCATTTGTGTCAGCAGTGGTGCTGTGAAATACCAATATTATTATTTTTAAAATCCACTTGTTATATCATTTATCGGTCCTTTTATGTTTCTATTTGTCAGTAGACTGAAAAATATAGTCGACTACATAACAGTTTACAGGATTTTGCCTCCCCTTCAGAGGCAATGACCAACAGCTACTGTCACATCTCTTACTGACTCTATCAGGTTCTGTGCATGTCACTGTGCGTGTGACACAGACCACCCACAAATCTCATCATTAGTAATCAATGAATTAATGAGAGGGGAAAATCTTCTGCTTCCCCCCCAGTCAGTGGATTTAATTACCTCTAGATAATTACCTCTATCCTTGCAAGGGTATTCTAGTAATCTTGCCTCTCTTCTCTTGCACTTTATTTCACCTTTTCTGGCTTTTACATCAGCTACCAGTGTGCTGATGGCAGTGCGGTCCAGTAGGGCAAGGCTTCACAAAAAAAGTGACACGAGCTTTGCACACTTTTCTCTCCTTCGGGAAAAGCGTCAGAGTCATTAGGACGCTAATGAGAGGACAGAGAACTACCTGCATTTGACACATCATCAATTCAAGTATCTAAAAAGGAGTTTATGAGTATACTTGCTAATGCACACCCGTTCATTATGTGGAGGATGAGTGATAATTGGTGGTGGTGTATTCCCATACCAGGTCACATCTCATACTAGGCCCTCATGACACACTGTATCTTTTTTCCTTGTTATGCATGACCTTGTTTTCAGGTTTCTGGAGAAACTTCTGATTCTGGTTATACCAGTCCCGTTTAGTGCATGAGCTGCATTGATGGCACAAACAGTCAAGTGTTTCACTTCCTAGTTGGCATGTGCTGCTCTGCCCATATGCCTCCCAAAAATATGAAAAAAAGTAAAACACAAATCCAGACAAAAGCTTAAATGTGAATCCCATGTACCCCCAGCAGCCACATGTCCTTGCAACAGACATGCAGATTTCGGATGTCAGACTTCCTCCATTGGAACTAGCCAAGAATCCGGACTATGCCAAAGTTTTGACTAACAAAAGGACACATTTCATTTATAATCCACTTTTCTGGATTCTGACAATCTCTGCACCATGCAAGATACCAGAAACTGCCCGAGGTAAATAATAACAGTGCAGGGGTATGCTTAGAAGGGTTGTTTTGGCAAGTCATTTTCCATTAACAGTGAAGAGACTGAGAGTGGATGAGTGACAGACCCTACATTGGAGTGATTGCTTGAATGTTTGGCATGACACACACAGGCTTCAGATGCTGTTTGATGTG
This sequence comes from Clariallabes teugelsi, assembly GCA_030014215.1. Taxonomy (NCBI): domain Eukaryota; kingdom Metazoa; phylum Chordata; class Actinopteri; order Siluriformes; family Clariidae; genus Clariallabes; species Clariallabes teugelsi. The sequence continues at coordinate 12,240,364 of JAQMYG010000003.1, forward strand.
CTTGTCCAGGACAGTCCTCATGCACTGACTCAGAGGAAGAAAATGGACTGGAAATGAAGAGATGGAAATGGAGGGGGGGGAGGGGGAGGCATGCATGATGCACCACCCAAAGTTGACAAATGGTGCCATCTGTCTCAGTGTGCTCACACCCGCCTCTGCCGTAGTTAGTTTCAGCCAATGCAGAGGGACCTGATTGTTTGCATTTATCTTGTCTCACAAGATAATTTTTGTGCTCATCCATGTTTACTTCAACACACACACACCAAAAAAAAAGATGCACAGAAATCTGGGCTTGTCGGCAGGAATGCTGAGATGTGGTGGAATACAATCAGCGAAAGGCACTCAGCAATTTTCCAAATAGCTATTGATTCAATAAAACAGAGCTGAGAGACTTTCCAGACTCTATGGCAAGCTCTATCAAAGGCCTCATTATTTTTGGAGACCAGCTTTACATGGAGCTTGCGAATGGGAAGATGTAAAGCAGAAGGTAGAAGACTAATATGGCTGTAATTAATGGATGAGAGGAAGTAGATGGCAAAGCTGTGCTTTTTCTTTTTTTTTTTATCATCAAAAGTTTGATCTGCACTCTGTCTGTTTGAAGCCAAAGCAAGCATGGTGATTGATTTTACAGCATCTTTAGAGGAATGACTTGGTGTCATACAAATGGTTTGATGATAGGGCAGTGACGGCTCAATCGGTTAAGGCTGTGGAAATACTGGGCAACTCATCTGAAGGTGGTGATCAGGGGTTCAAACCTCAGTAACGCCAGACTTCCACTGTTGAGCAAGGCTCTTAACCTTATCTGCTCCAAGCGGTGCTGTATCCTGGCTGACCCTGAACTCTGACCTCAGCTTTCTACCTAGGATAGGCGAAAAAGTGTTGTTACGGAATATGTGACAAATAATTGAATCTTAAAATTAAGCGTTACTTACAGTACTAAGCACAAGTCTTAAGTCACCCCTCATATAAAATAATTTGTGAAATAAAATAAAATAATTTAGATTAAATTAAGGAATGGGAAGAAATGTGGTATCGGGACTGGTTGCAAACTGCCTAAAGATACAATTTTAAAAACCTCAGCAGCACCCTGATTTCCCCTCTCGTCTGTTCTAACCACTTAGCATTCAGCATCATCGGTATATTAATCATGGGCCTGATCATCTGCACCTGTTTCTCATTGGTCTATGCCACTGGATAGATGCTTTTTATGCTTGAATGATTCATAGGCTGCGATGGATTGGCACCCTGTCCAGGGTGTAACGTGTCTTGTGCCCTGGGTTTCCTGGTATATGCTCTAGACATTCCAAAAATGAGAGCCAGAAAAGTTCTTCAGGATCCCTCAACTACAGTATGTTAAAAATTACAGAAAAGTCTGATTATTTGGAAGCAAAATTTGAAGCACAAGACTCAATACAAAGCTGAATATATCTTTTAAAAGTCAAAGTTTTTTTTTTTTTTTTTTTAGTTCTTCTTGGGTAGCCAGTGTTATCACCACTTACTAACACATATTTCATTTGGAGTAATTATTGATGACATTTTGCTAATACTAGCTAACATTTGCCTTCTGGCCATTAATGGATAAAAATTATCCAACATGCATAAGATTCTGGTCACTTTGCACTTATTATTAGCCTGGTTACACAATAAATTATTCATTATTATGTTCTGACCTCAAGTACAAGCACTGGTCAATTACATACTGTAGGTGTATAATTTAGAATAATGGGCACTCTAAAATAGGGTCAGATCGGAATGTTCTTGCATTTGCTTTATTGTAAAAAACAACAAGATATATCTAGATAAATAGCCTGAAACAATAATGTCATAATGTGTACGGAGTGCTGTGCAATTATACACTTTAACTGTGTTATTTTTTTAAGCAAAGCCTTTAGTCAGAAGCATGTACTCCTTACATTGTTGTTTTCTTTCCTTGTACTTTTATATCTTCGAAACTGCAGAACACAACACAAATTAAGATTGAGTTCAGTGCTTTAAGAATTACACCAGCTAAGCTTTTCCTCCAAATGGTGTGACATGAAAATAAATCAATTGCTTTAGACCCCCTTTCACCTTATTTCAAGATAAGATATTTGCTGTCGAGTGAAACCAGTACTTGCTCTTTATTTTCATTGATGTTAAGTGAAATGGAAAGTTATTTTTGCTGATGCACATTGTTGAGTGTGAGATGGTGCAGTACAGGAATGTGCTTGGATGCCTTGTAGTCTTGTACCAATTATGTGCTGATGAATGAAAATAGGTTTTGAAATTCAGGTGTTAAGAAAGAATGCACTAGCACTTACAGTTGTGGTCAGAGGTTTACATGATGACAGATCAACATGAATGGCACGGTAATATTGGGCTTGCAATGGATTTTTTTTTTGAGCTGGTCTACGTTCTAGACCAGCATGATTGTACAGCATACACATTTAATAGAGGAAACCCCCCAAACCCCAAACCGACAAGCTTGTATTGGGCACTCAATTTGATCACTCAATTTGCCAAAAATTGGTGGTATTCAATTAAATTTGTTTGTTGACTTTAATTTTAAGCACAGCTCACTTATTTTTGATAAAGCAAAGGCATAAAAATCTTAATCCATTCCCAGCCAGTATTTATGTATTTTGTGGTCATTGGAACACTGTTAGAGCATTTAGTTTTGTCCAAATTCCATCTGACTGATGATGTGAAGTGGACAAGCGTGTATTGGGCTTTAGGATTTTGTGGTATCTCTCCTCCCGTATTTTATTAACATATAAACTCAAACATATCATGATGCTACCACCACCATGCTTAACAGTTTGTACAGGGTTGGAGTTTCTTCTCCAAATATATGTCTGATCAGTGCTTTCCTCCAGAAGGCTTTTTATTTGTCTCGGTGCTCAGCGCCTGACTTTAGTCAAGCTTTAAGGTGTAAGTTTTGGAGCAGGGGCTTCTTACTTCTTTCTTGGACAGTGCTTAATTCCATGGTGATGTAAAACATGCTTGACTGTAGGAAGTGGTGGTTCCCCAGCAGCTTCCAGCTTATGGCAGGTGTCTGATGCCTTGGTGGTTTCTGGGCGCTTACCCAACATCCAAATCAATCTCCTCTTAGCTGGGGGTGACAGCTAGGGTCTCTCTCCAGACCCTGCCAAAGTGGCAATAAATTTTACTTAAAGTGTACAATCATTTGAAATGATCTTGGAATCTGTAGATGTTTAGAAATGTCTCTAAGACATATTCCTGACATCTCACTGGACTTTCCCATTGTACTGTGCACTGGTCAGTCCAATCACTCACTCACTCATCTTCTATACTGCTTTATCCTGTATTCAGGGTCACGGGGACCTGGAGCCTGGAGGCTTAGGGCCTCCCAGGAGGCTTAGGGCACGAGGCAGGGTACACCCTGGACAGGGTGCCTATCCATCGCAGGGCACACACACATGCACACACTCACACACTCATTCGCACACTACAGGCAATTTGGGAACACCAATTAGCCTAACCTGCATATCTTTAGACTGTGGAAGGAAACCCACCAAGCACAAGGAGAACATGCAAGCTCCATGCACACAGAGACGGGAATCGAGCCTGGCCGGGAATCAAACCCGGGCCCTGGAGGTGCAAGGCGACAGTGATAACCACTACACCACCTTCAGTCCAATCAAGCAAAGCATTTTTATGTTGGTACACAGATGCTACCAGCTGTAGTTGAACATGATTACTAATAGTTATCTACTAATAGTAGGTTTTAGGATTGGCACATTATTAGACATTTCAGGACTTCCCATGCTTCCCACGCTCCTAAGTTAAGAATCTAATTATATATGAATATTTTTGAACCTGTTTTGATATTAGAAAATAAATTAAACCATATGCTCCAAACCCTTGTTTTTTTGTTCTATTAAAAATATATGAAATGAACTCTGTGTTCATCTGTGTTCATCCTTCTAAAATGAACTGACTTGGTTATACGTACCAACTGTAGATATACATATAAAGGTTAATGTTTTGTTGTTTGTTTGTAATGCTGACCAAATGGTTCTGGGATGTGATATTTCCCAGTAAAGCTGGTCACGTCTTTGCTCTTTCTGGTGATCCATCATGATCCGTCACTGTTCCTTAGTCTTCTGCTCCCTGGCTGTTCATCCCAGAGGTCACTCCTTTTGTTGATTGCAGGCTCCTCTGTTCTCTTCCTGCTGACTTGATCATTTCCTTGTCTCTCCTGCTCTGGGGAATGTGTGAAGAGGGGGGGTTATTAGTAAGGTAATTGGGATGAGAAGAATAGTGTTACCCCAGGGATCCTGTGCTGGTAGTTACAACACTCTTTTTTGCCCTGAAGGGTTAGAAGGTTGTGGGGGTTTACGGCTCTTTTGGCTTTTACCCATGCTTTGTCAGCGGGAAAACTCTATTACGCATTCATCCTCATTCCTGTGATTCGGCAAGAATTTATCCTTCACAAAAAGAATTTCCTCATAATGAAAGAGAATTGCTTGCCATAGCACGACGTTAGGAAAAGCCCATTTTGCTGTGTTATGTTCTACAGAACAATATGTCAATATATCACTACTCTGTACTGTAACAACTTTTTATTGCAATATAGTGTATGTAACTAAACAAGTTTTTAGTCGTTGCACTAAAGAGAATATGCAAACAACTACTCTAGCAAACAGAATTTCAGATGCTAATAACAGCAAATTAGAACCTGGCTGTAGATTTCATTTTTTATCAGCTTCAGCACTGTGTGAAAGCTCTCTCAGGACCTACACTTGAATCTAATTCTAGACACGTGTTGTTGCCTTGCAGCCATGCACCTGTTTGGTTTGAACTGGCACTTACAGCCCATGCAAGGGCAGTTATACCGGCTGGCAGAAGACAACATCAGCAGCCAGTCCATACCTACAGACCTGGGCCTGCCTCCTCTTGGAAATACAGGGCTGGAGCTTCCAGACCGCAGAGGCCGAGAAGACGGTAGGTACAAAAATATATGAATGAATGGTGACATAGAAAGTGCTGGATCCTTAATTATAATCAGCATATGGATAATTATTATTTTACGTGCATATCCTGCTGAACATTTCTGATAATTAAATGGTTATCTATTATGATTGATTAATTGCATAGGAACAGTATTGTATATGTATGCAAATGTCTTTGTAGTAGTAAATTATGCAAATGGTGAGTTGAAGTAATTAAAAGTATGTAGATTTGCAAGGGGGATTTATCATTTTAACAACATTTTTCTTGTCATAGCTTCACTGATTCCAAGAATAAATCAAATGACCATTTCTAGAAGGTGGCACGGTGGCATAGTGGTTAGCAATGTTGCCCTGCACCTCCATGGTCCAGTTTCGATTCCCACCTTGGGGTCTGTGTGCATGGAGTTTGCATGTTCTCCCTGTGCTTGGTGGGTTTCCTCCAGGTACTCCGGTTTCCTCCAACAGTCCTAAGAAATGCAGATGAAGCTACAGTAATTGACTTAGTGTTTCCAAAATTGCCCAGGGTGTACCAAGCCTCGTGTCCTAAGGATCCTGGACATGCCGTGACCCTGTATATGGGATAAAGTGGTATAGATGAGGAGTGAATATTTCTAGGTGCAGTTAACTTACTTCTTTTTTGACATTTATTTTTGCATTTACAGTAGGGAAATGATATGTGTGCTGTTTCACAATGAAAATAGTTGGCTGTGGGTAGAATTTTTCCCCATTCATTGCTTAGCACTGTGACCTCGCACCTCCAAGGTCGCAGGTTTGATTGCAGGTGAAATCGATTGAAGTGTTTGGTGGGTTTTCTTTGTGTACTCCGAGTACTCTGGTTTCCTCCCACAGTCCAAAGACATGCAGAGTAGACTAATTGGCATTTCCAAGTTCAAAGTAGTATGAACCCTTGTGCCCTGTTACGGATTGGAATCCCTTCCAGAGGGTACACTACTTAGTGCTCAGAATTCCTTGGCTTAAGCTCCAGTCATTATGCAAACCTGAACAGGCTAATCGGTATAGAGAATGAATATTCCAGTGATATCAAGTGAGTACTTATTAGTTTGTATTTTATATGGGTTAAAAAAATATACTCTCAGCTGTCTGTGAAGTATAGGCAAAGGAAATCCCTATTGGCCTTTTTTGACAGATCTCTCAAATCAAATCAACCAATAATAAAGTCCAAGTTAAATATTTTTTGTTAATAAAACATCCAGAAACAGGATATTCTTTGGCTCCAATAATTAGCCAAATTCTTACTGTACACATTTACATAATGTTTGTTTGTTTGGATTATGCTGATAAAACTGCATTAAAAAGTCCATGTCATGAAACAGGTTTGCGAATCAGTTATATAAAGTCTGAAGAACTACTTTCATTTGGCTGACCATACTTGGCGGCATCCAAAAACTTTCTTCACAGCTAGCTTTCCTGGTGTCCTTCAGCCGGTACAAATCCAGTCACGCATTCCAAAATATCCAGCTAATTTCCTAGACGATCCCCACTGATGCAGATAATCAGTGGCCAACATAATAATGTCTTAGTTTAGATTTTTCAAAGACTTCATCAGATCAAGGATTATTTGTCTTCCAGCTCCATGCTGTGACTGGGTTTGGCAGCTTCCTGCAAGATCTGCATTATAATCCAGTGAATGTTGCCAGACAAGTTTAGGGGTATTATTTATTCCTGGGGGACGTCATGGCACTGCTTTGTGGGAGCAGGTACCCAGGGACTTAGAACTTGTATTGTGTCCAAAGAAGGCATGCCTTCCCTTCATCGTGTATACTAGATTCCAGTTTTCTTGGCAGCTGAAGAAAGCGCGTGCTAACTCTCGTGGTATGCCGATGAGCTGCACAGTAGGGAAAGTTTTACTTTTCTGTGCTCTCAAAACAGAACAGAGCCCAGATTTAGCTGTTTGATTTGCCGAAAGGTGGAGATCACGGCCATTACCATATAGATGAGTCACAGAGTCATCCGTTTTCATTTAGCAGTCCATGGAGAGACAGAGATAAAGATAGAGAGAGGAGGGAGAGAGAGACACATCAGGCCACTGCTAGACTGTCCCTATGTGAGTGACGGCTGTAGCTGAAGGGAAATCAATAGGCAGTGGTTTGTAATTTTGGCTTACAGAGCACAGTTGTCACCAGAAACACACCCAATCTGTCCTGTGTCATCCCAATGCTATGCACGATTATTTTCTGATTAAATCTCACTGTTGCTGATGTACAAGTACAGGATATAGACGCTTGCTGCATCCCGATTTGCTGTGATTTAAATAATAAGTCTTAGAGATGTATGGGGTAGTACAGTGGTCAAGATGCTGGCCTACTGATCAGTCGGTCACAGGTTCAGTTCCCAGGCCCACTATGCTGCCACTGTTAGGCCCTCGAGCAAGGCCCTTAACCCTCACCTGTTCAGATGTATAATGAGATAAATGTAAGTCTGGCTGGATAAGGGCACCTGCCAAATGCTGTAAATGTAAGAAATAAATGCCACTGGAAATTCAATAAAGGCAATTTATAGTGTGACATTGGAGCTACTGCAATTTTAAAGTGGACTAGTGGAGTATTATATAATGTAGAATTATTGCAAATGATGGTTTTTTTGAGGGGCTGCCATCTGGTGTGGTGTGTGGAGTCGCCTGTGGAGCTGACTGCCTCAGTGTCCTTCGGGTTCATTTTGCAGGCATGTCTGTTTTTGGCGCCATCATTGCAGAAATTGGCCCATGTACACGACCAAGCAGATGTTGGCATTTTCCACCGAGACCCATAAAGGAAGGTGTGGTATGGCAAGCGTGTTTTGCTCTCTCATAGAACGGGGTCCAACGAGAACGAGACAGGGATGTCAGTAGGATTACCAGTGACACTCTGGTCATTCAGTTGGTTTCCCCCCCCCCTGGCATTTCAAGGAATATCTTATTTAAATTACAGAGGAGGCATTTTTGTTACTTTGTATCACAGGCAAAATGGATGGCTTGTTTCCGGACGACAGCTTCATAGACACGGGCGAGATAGACGTGGGGCGTAAGGTCACGCAGCAGATACCTCCCGGGATCTTCTGGAGGTCTCAGGTCTTCATCGACCACCCCATGTACCTCAAGTTCAACGTGTCCCTTAGTAAAGATGCCTTGGTGGGGATCTATGGAAGAAGAGGCCTTCCTCCTTCACACACACAGGTGGGCTTATTCAAACAAGGAACTTATTTGCCGTAATCCCTTTCGGTTCGGTGGAGGGATCAATATGAATCCCCTATGTGAGAATGCTAAATTTGTATAAATGTCAGAGATTTTTGTCTTTCTAATGAGCATGTAAGTCGATGCTGGTTTATTGTACTATTGTCTATTGCTCAAAGGTTACTTTTGCAGTATACTCTATGAGCACTGTATGCATGTTTTTTTTTTTTTTTTTTTTTTTCATTTTGTGGTATAGGGTGCAGTACACACAGAAAAATTGTAAAATCAAACAGGCACCTAATTTTGGTATCGAGCACCCTGAATGTCGACCTGGCTTTATTGATTCGTATCATAGTTCCAGTGTTATTATATTACTGGAAATTACTCTAATACCTAAATTGATTTTTTTTTTTCAAACAATTGGATAAGGGGAATACAATATATACACGATTTACACTTAACTTTGTGTATTTAATAACCAGTAGTGAATCAGAACAATAACCCAATAACAGTTGATTGTTTTTTATTTTTTAGCTTTCTGTTCAGGTTCTTTCTCATGACGAGGCAGTCCTTTGATTGCCTCACAGTTTTTTTTGTGTCGGTGGTGCATAGGGAAGCTTGTTTGTCATTCTAATACTTGCCTGCGGTCTAATGCTTGCCTGTCTCCGTCACTGTCTCCAGTTCGACTTTGTGGAGCTTTTGGATGGACGGCGTCTCCTGGCTCAAGGGGTTCAAAGCCTGGACGGGCCGCCAGCTCTGACTCAATCACGAAGCTTGGTGCTCCTTGGCAGCCATGACACCGGTTTCATCCAGTACATGGACTCGGGCATCTGGCACCTGGCAGTGTATAATGATGGCAAGGAGACGGAGCAGGTGTCTTTCCTTACCACAGCTATAGGTGAGTAACACAAGAATGTTTCTAGAGGGTTGTTTGGCATGTGTAGTAGCTGGTAGGAATGTGGAAAAATGTGCTCCTACTTGTTTCATGGCTGCGTGAATGAATGCACAGTTCATTTTGCTTATTTTCTCCATGTAGTCTGTTGTGCAAGGTTTGAATATGTTAAAGGCTAAGTCAGCTAATTCAAGCTGGTATGGCTATAATAAATGGAACCTTAAAATCCCTCAGTCAGCATGATGTGTTTCGTGCTAGGTTCATTACGTTCATTCATTTGATAGATAATGTTTTAGGCAATGCAGCGTACATCCGAAAAGGGCGCTCACATGCCAAGATAACCATAATATTTCTCAATATTACAATATTATAACTTATCATCTTGAGCTTTTTTTTAAACATCATGTGATTTTAGTTTTAATAACGCTCTGTTTTACTATGAAGAATCCAGAGGCTGTGACTGTGGTAAAATGTTAATCACAGCTTAACAACTGCAAAATCATCATTTCATTTTATCCGAAATCATGCAACCCTAGAAACCCAGCTGTATAGACGGAGTAGATCATTTAGTAAGAGATGCATTAATGACAAGAGACAGTTCAAGCTTTTAAATCTGATGTGGACGAGAATCATTAGCTCAGACATTTATTTCATGGTCACGATTTCAGTCTCACTCCATTTCTTCATTTACAGCATGCAAAGACACTTTCCCCGTTCATAGTCCTCCTCCAAATATTCAAATTCCCCCTTCGGATAAAGCAGCTAGAGAAAGTGCACCCCAGTACTTATTAAACCAACCTGGTACTCTTCAGCACTGATCAGTGTGATCTCAAGCAGACTGAGCCTCTACACAGCAATCAAGGGGGATAACAAAGACGGAGAGCTCCACATCACCTTGCTTCTTCTTCTCATGATGGCTCCTGAGCCTTCCATTAGCGTTCGAGTGTCTTTACCATGACAGGTTTTGCCCTTTTTCCCCCCTTTTTTTTCCCTTTTTTTTTTTTTTTTTGCATAACCCATTTGAATACAATGCTGCCCAGATTCAAAGCGTCTGATTGCTCAACCCCACTCCTGTCCCCTGCCTGAACCATTATGGCTTGTTGTAAACATCTAGTTTGCATTCGCGTCTTGCTGATAAAAGAATAAAGCTCTCTTTTTAATACTTCTTTTTTATGTCCGTGCACGGCACAGTGACCATGCAGCCCAGCTGCCGACATCTGGCCTCCTCCAGTGTAGGCTGTTTGTTCGTTTTTGTCCTCTCTCTTGTGTTCGCTAAAAGCGTCTTTGATTGGCGTGAGCAGAGAGACAGGGCGGAGGGAGCGTGAGGTGTCGGCTTTCGCAAAGGTGGCAGCTGGGAGCTGTTCTCACATGCTCTTTAATTAAAAGCTCCTGAGCCATGGTCCATCTGTGACAGACGAGGGGTGGTGCGCTGGGGTGATTAGAGGGAGGAGCTCAGCAGATCGATTGAAGATGCATGTCCTCAGTTGAAGAGCCACAGCAGCCGTGACCCACCCGGAGACAGACGTCAACGCGGTCCCGTGATATTTGATACCGTGTGGAAGGTCGATCTGATGAGGATAGAGAGGGGTGGAGGTGGAGGGATGTCGGTGTGAAATGCTTTCTGCTCCAGGGAGGGATGATGTCTAACGGGAGGGCGTCTGATAAATCACCTGAGGTCCAGGGCACAATCTCGATGGACTGTAGAGAATATGTAGAGCAGGGGGCACTGGATAGAATTTGATTTGAAGTCGAAGTTGATCAGGCTTTTTTTTTTTTGAGAGAGTGCTAGAGATGGGAGTAGTGATAAAGTGGGTCAGCCGATGATGTCCTTCAGAATGAAGCTAGCTGTTCTATTTATTTTTTTTTTTTTAAGTAGAAGAGGCCTTAGATGATCCTCAAGCAATTCGGGATTAGAAGGTCTTTCACATTTACTAATTTAAGAGATGGTCCTGTTGAACCCTTGATAAAGTCATGATAAAGTCATGAAGGAGACGTGATTTAGAAGACATAACCTAAATATACGAACTCTGGTCATAAAACGGTAGATGATGATGGTATTGTTAGACGTAATTAGACATTCCTTTATTCTTCAAGCATTTCAGCAGCAGATATTTATGGAATTTCTTTTTGTCCTCTAAATGCAGCGGCCTATAGTGTGGCTTCAGTGGTTCACTTCAGAATAAAAATAAATGAACATCTCTGCTGGAAACCTCATATTCTGTATTCAGAAATAGTTATTTCCAAACTCATCTATAAAGGTTTATCAAAATAGCCGAAGGAGCCCATTTCCCTCTCTTTCTCTTTCATCATCATCGCTCTTCATTCATTACTAGGCTGAGGCGCTCGATCCTTTCCACTTTTCAATTGACTGTCCTTGGTTCTCTCATGCACCTTTACCCTGGAAAAAGAAAGTGTTCAGGTTTTTCAATACAGCCTGTTTAAATCCATGCCCATCCATTGTTAATGGCTAGACCATGCTATGTTAAGGCCAGACCTGTCATATGTTTCATGGTTCTGTAGTTCAGGGTTTATGTGATGGATTACAGTGCTTACTACTGTATCCGTGTTGGCATGTGCTGTGTATGTATTTTAATGGATTAGTTTCTAGTGTGAATTTTTTTCTTATCCAGTGACACGACAAGCTTCTTGTACAGAGCACAGTGCTGATTTCTCATCACTAAATTTTATCAATACATATCTTATACATCATTTTTTTTTTCTTTTCAAAGAATAATGCAAGAGAGCAATTCCATGCAAAGGTCAAACTTGCCAGGAAAAAGAAAAGCAGGCATAAATTATAGGGTAAATTGACTAAATGTTTACTCATAAATGAAACAGTAAGGTCCAATGCTGAGCATCAGGAAGCACAATAAGGCAGAAAAATGACAAAATGAAGTCATTAAAAAAACGACAGGGAAAGGAGCAGGAAAAATTTCAGCAATAAACATTGATTTCAGTTAGATTTTGTAGTTTTTTCATAATTATTATTTTAAATGTTTTATTATGGTAAAATTCCCTATTCAAGCATGTTCTTTATATAGTTAGTAGAGAGCTGATTTACACGTCGCATCCATAATGTGAAAATGTCACATCCACAACCTTAACACCACTTTATCTTACATCATTTATTTAAAAATAGTTTACAAATTTTACATCTACAGTTTGTTCTACATTTGTCTTTATAATTTAAAAGGTTTATAGAACACTTGTAATCTTTTATAAAATTTTGTCTGTTTACACGTCACATCCATAACACTGATAAAATGCTAGAAATTTTGAGGATGTATATATGAATTCTAACGATTTGTTCATTTTTTTTAGCTACAGAGATTGCATTAAAAGTTATGTACATTAATTCACTGATACTAAGCTTGTCCATATTCTAAGGTTTTTTTGTTTACTGATATACGGTAAGTCCAAATTTCACTTCCTTAGGACTGGAGTCACCCAGTACAGTAAGATGTACACTTGTTTGCAGAATCGCTGTAGAAAACTGTAGCACCATTTTGATATTATGTCTATGAACCGAGGTCCGAGAATGGTCATTCGTAGTGTCTGTCAAATAATTGCTTTCTAGGAAAGCAAAGTGGCGATGTTAAATAAAGTAAACTACCAACAGTGATAGCCAGCCTTCTGGCTGGTGAGACTATTATGGAGTCTGAGAACCATTTAGTCTACGTATTTCTTCTGAATAAAACATGAAGGCACTACATTGTTTCAGATCTTTGAAGCAGATGAACATAGCCGTGTGGGTAAGTGGAGTATGCAAGACACGATGGCTTAAAAGTACGTATCTCTCTTGATTCAGCTTGGTTTTGGCAGATTAGCAACCAAAGCTTACCCCGTACACCTTTCTACTGAATACAGATCGAGACGATACTCGCCCGAGGAGTCAAATGTGCATAATTGTATTTCTTGGATACATTTCAAATGGCAAAGCTGTGAAGCTTTCGGCTTTCACATCTCTGTATGCATCTTATTAAACACTCACAAGCGTTAAACTCCCCAGTGCCACAGGTCTCTAAAAGCAGCTAAAGCCTTCTAGTGAGTGAGAACTCAGTCATGGAGGCCATCAAACACTTCAGCAAAGTTTTGATGGGACACACCGGGGGATAGGCAACCTTATCACCTCTTCTTCTTGCATCATTGCACTGAAACAGTGGGTGATGAATGTATAAAATACACTCCTTCAACCCACATTGGAGTTGCCTGCTCTCTGTTTTCTCCAGTCACAGCTCTTTTTCTTCTCCTTCTGCATCCTTCATGGTGATTGACTCTCCTGAGGAACGACAGAGGACTGTGAGAAGGTTCACGTATCCCCTCCTTTATTTGGCAAAAAAAAAAAAAAGGCAGTTGTTCAGGTCGATTGTGGCTTAAGGAGTGCCAGCGGCCCTGGGGGCCTGGAGAGGGGACATATTATTCCTTGCATTTTGTGTTTAATTCACTGCCTCATCTGATTTTGAATTCCAGACACTACCGGGATTGTAAAGAGCCCTGTTCTGTAAAAGACTAACGCAACATGGAGAACGTATAGAATCAACCTCCAGATCACAGGGGATTTGTTGTGATGCGAATAGAATCACATGAAATGCATGAATAGTTTTGTGTGTGTGAGTGTGTGTGTGTGTGAGTGTGTGTGAGTGTGTGTGTGTGTGTGTGTGTGTGTGTGTGTGTGTGTGCGCAAAACACTTTGCAACACTTTTTTTTCAGGACTTAAAGGCATTTGAGGCACTTTAAAAAAATGTTTTCGACTAGTTGAATTTTATATGTATGTTTATAACTATTATTATAACCAATAAAATGAATACATGTGACAGAATGTTTCACTCAAATGCTGCCATTTTTAACCTGTTTATTATGGGCTTTATTCTTTAATAACAATTGTGACTATATTCTTGTCAGGATATCATTCAGTTTATGTTCCTTTAAATACTATTCTTCGCTGATGCATCAATCAGCCATAACATGACAATGCAAAACATTATGTCTAGGATTATTTAGGTTCCTCTTGTGCCACCTGGGCAGCTCTGAGCCCTTGGGGCGTGGTTCAGCAAGACCTCTTGTGATGTGTTGTGTCTGACACCTGTACACTAACAGTGGGTGCTGTGGGTTGCAGGGTAGGGCCTTCATGGATAGCTCTGGTTTGTCCCTTGCATTTTGTGGATGCTTGATCAGACTTGGGCAGTTCGTCTGCTTGACCCCATGCATGGCAGACTGTGGTACATTGAGTGTTCTGACACCTTTCTATCGTACAGGTTGGTGTTCGGTCCCTCACTATAGGTCTTGTTTGGCCATGATCCTGTCACTGGTGTATAACTGATAATCAATGTTCACGTGTGAATTTACATTTAGGCATTTGGCAGACGTCCTTATCCAGAGCGACTTACATTTGTATTTCATTATACATCTGAGCAGTTAGGAGTTAAGGGGCTTGCTCAAGGGCCCAACAGGGACAACTCGGCAGTTGTGGGATTTGAACCTGGGACCACTGAGCTACCCCTGACCCTAAATGTTATGTGGTTTTAACGTCATGGTTGTTCTGTGTACGTGGATAAAACGGGTTAATGGGTTAATGTATCAATGTTAAAACGTGTGAAGAAAATGAAAACAGTGTGTATATATATAATAATGATAATAATAATGGTTAATGATATTATTTTTGCATATATATATATATATATATATATATATATATATATATATATATATATATATATAAACACAC
>JAQMYG010000003.1:12269122-12283408 GCA_030014215.1 Clariallabes teugelsi
ATGTATATATATATATGTATATATATATAAAATAAGAATAGCTCCAGGTTCACCAGTTCACTCCTGACCTTTTCTCTCGACTTTCCGTGTTGACATATTGACACTCCACAGTGTTTACTGAAGATAAATTTATGACAGAATTATCGCTGCCAGCACCGATTATGGGGATCAAAGCACTAACACATTCAGTAGCTTTTTACAGATATATTCAGTAGCTTCAATTCTAAATGCCTGAATAAACCAGTATTTGAAAAATGGTCCATCCCACATGGCGTGAAAGCAGTGAACACTACAATTCTAGGTAAGTGAAGTGTTTTTGTCATCACGGATGGATCAAAATTAGTTCAAATCGGGTACATACACTGAGCTTCACGGCTTCTCCTGTGTGTTAGATACAGTTAGCGGAAAGAACGCACAAATTAACACTTGTCTCATACACTTTTGTGTGTATGTTTTAGTCAAAAAGCTGTGCATATCCCATGGTATTAGGGGATAATGAGCTAAAATAAAAAATAAAAAGCTTAAATTTACAGTACAGTACAGACAGAAAAAAATTGTTGCAGCTTCTAGTCTATGTTCCCAATTTTAAGCAGAATTAGATTTCGTCAGGGAAGAAAAACAACATGAATAAGGAAAATAACAAAAGTGCCAGAGATCCAATTGTGTGTCCTTGTTAAGCTTAATTATTCTAAAGTTCATGCACTTATCAGGTCATAACGATCTGCTTTGAACTAATGGAATGTCTAGCCAGGCTTTTCCTTATGAATGTTTCATATTTTTATCTGCTAGTAATTTGCCTCACAAAGCACATTGTGGCCCAATTTTCTGTCCTCAGTGTAAATATTTTAATACATTAAATAGATTTACTATATTTAATATCTGACAAATAAATTTTTTTAAGGCTGTTTTAACTTTGACTGTAGGCCTTATTGGGCGTGTTTACATAGATTCCACTAATATTGGGTATAATAGCTGAATTAGATTAAAAATACATCATTCAAACACCTCGATCGGAATGACCGGTCCTGATCAGGAGCAATCAGAATAAAATGCATTTTGAATCGCAGGGAGACGGGTGGTGTACACCTCTGATAATCTACACAGTAGGTAAATATTAGTCATGTAAACGCTTGATCTGATTGATTTCTGTGGGTGTCTGCCCCACGTAGGGAAGCATTAGGTGATGTGATGAGTTTCAGGGAGGGAAATTTATGACGTAAACTTATTTATTTCAAAGGAAAGTGCAACGTTTGTCTTGCAAATCATACAAGGTAGCGTGTAATCAATCTGAGATGAGACTTAATAAATAGAGATAGAATCCTTCAGATAAGATAAGATAAGATAGATCTTTATTAATCCCACTGGAAATTGCAGTTCTGCAGCAGCACAGGATAATAGTCACAGACAGCTAAAACATACACAAGTATTTAGGGGAAACAAAAAAAAAGGTACAGTAAAAAAATTTTTTTTAATCATAACGCAAGGGCAGGTTTTATCAGACAAGATGGAAAGCCTAACCTAATCTCAAAGTTGGAGAAAAATACTTCCACTCCTTTTTCTGTTATATTTCTGGCAGAGTAAATGCTTAACTGTGGGCAGGAACCACGTTAAAAAAACATTCTGATTAAATGCTTTGAGCTCGTACACTCACATCTTATTGGATCAGCATTAAAGAGTAAACCGTTAAGTTGGAATGTCTAATCAGAATGATGTCAATCAGATTGAAGAAATCTGATTACATAGTTACATGTAAACCTACAGTAACTATTGTTTAGCATGGTGTATATGTGCAACGCCAGATACTTTGAACTGACAGAAATAAAAAATTTCTGGACAAGACAAAAAGACTCTGATTCACCAACTAAGGATGGCTGATTACATCACGTTAATAAATCTAGTGTCTTATTTGACTACAGTCTTAGTTTCACTGCTGTATGTGAACAAACTCACATAATGCTTCACAAACTTCACACAGATTCTGTCTAAAACTGTAACATCCTGTGTGCGTGTGAGAGAGAGAAGAGGTGAGGTGCTGATGAAGCTATGTTGCAGCGTCGCTAATTAAAGAGTGCGCGGCATCATGGGCAGTGGAACGGAGGTTGAAACTGATGAAGCGACGTTGCAGTCTCACTAATTAAATACGGTCTGGATTTGTTAAGGAGATTGAGGTGTAGCTTCTTACCTACAGTATATTCCCTCACTCTTTCTCAAACTAGACTTCTCTCTTTTTTTTTTCTTTTTTTTTTTTTACTGATCTGTTTCTTTTATTTCTGTCCTCTGCCATTCTTCCTGCTTTTCCAGACCACCTGCATAGCTAGCAGGAGTTGGCCGGGCCATTTTTCAGGCCCGCTCGACTCCAATGCCGCTTGAGTCTGACTAGCTAACACTCCACAGGGGCTTGTCTCTAAAAGGCCTGCCAATTAAACTGAACCAGTGCCAACAGAGAGCCGATCTTTATTTATTTATCCCTATAAAAAGCTTTCAGAAGTGACTAATCCGCCACCTTCTCTGTGCAATTTACGTAGAGTTCTTCGTCTTCTGGGACGGCAGAAATGGAAGCATGCTCTGAGTAAACTGTCTAAAATGGGCCGTTTGGCCAGAAAATATATTTACACAAATGTTTTTACACAATTTTATTGTTTTTTTTAATCTTTTAGAGTTTTAAACTAAATTTACTGGTATTACTGATATATCTCTCGTAACAAAGTAATACTAAGTTGATATGCTGATTATAAATGTTAGGGTCAGGTTAGCTCAGTGGTAGTTTTTTTTATTTTTTAGATTGCCACCCAAAGCCCAAATCCCAGCTGCTGGATGCAGTGCTGGTCCCAAGCTCGGATAAAATTGGGAGGGTTGCACCAGGAAGGGGAACCGGCATTAGACCGGATGGTCTCTTGATGGAGCAGCCGAAAGACAAACAACAAAAACAAGCTGGTTTTAAATGTGAAAGAAATAGAAAGATGGATGGATGGATGGATGGATGGCTGGGTGGATGGATGGATGGATGGATGGATGGATGGATGGATGGATGGATGGATTGGTCTCTTGATGGAGCAGCTGAAAGACAAACAACAAAAACAAGCTGGTTTTAAATGTGAAAGAAATAGAAAGATGGATGGATGGATGGATGGATGGATGGATGGACAGAGACAGACAGACAGTCCATGAAGGCACCACCTCATACCCTGCTGCCATGTTCCAGTGCCAGGTACCACAGCACACCCCCAGAGGTCTGCCTGACCAGCCAGGCCTGTCCGAGTGCCACAAGGATAACACAAAGGTTTAATGGTTTGCAATGTAATATTATTGCCAATCGGTTATATACACCTCATATATACACAATGCAAGATTAACCAGAAATTTCAGCCACCCAAAATGTCTTAATTTGTGCGTTTTTTTTTTCCGCCCACTGACCACAAATCTACTCTGTCAGCTCTCTAAGGTTTACTTCTTTCGTTTTTACACATGAGCTGACGAGCAATGAAGGGTCCATTCAGAAGAAATCCTAAAGCAGAAAAAATACCCAGAGCTTTACTTTCCATCTTCAGCTGAAGGCTGAAGGCTAACGGTGACAAAGCAACTCATAGAAATATGAACACTATTGTTAGAGGAGACAGTATCATGAGTCAGACATCTACCTCCCTGTAGACAGTGTGCTACTTTTTGTCAATAAACATGGCCATGAACCACCTATTTTCTCAGAAAGAGGGCATTTGTCTGACATTCAAAATCAACAACCATCTTTACTTATGGCAGTTTTAAAAGAACTCCCTGATAACCTTTAAAGATGTAATGCCTTCAACTTCCGAGTGAATATAACTTGCTCATTCAACAGTTTTTTGCCTTTTTTTTTTTCATGGTTCTGAAAAAGCACTTACCTTGTACAGCTGATGAAGGACACTTGGAAACTTGTACGACACTCAACTTTTACCGCATCTTCAACTTTCAAGATTCTGAAACTTGCGGCCAGAAAAGTTTACCAATCATATTTGACTCATAGAGCATCTAAGGTTGAAACACTTTACTTCTACTGCTTCCAGCCTAAAACTACAGGAGCAAAGAAAAAGGCAAAGCGCTTTCTTTGTGGCCAAACTGTAATACAACAAATATGTCTTCTATAACACACTAGTTATTGTGCTGCTTTTAAATGTAAAAGATATTGTTATCATTTTGGAGAAAATAAAAAGCAAAGCTTCTAATCATGGTTTTTCATGCACAGGATTTTAGTTCTTTTTTTATGCGCGGGATCACACTGCGCATCGTAATATATAATTCAGAAAGTCCTGCATGCACAGCGCTCCCTTATCACAAGCGCGACTGCACAAAGCTCCGATGATCGCGTTCCATGCTTCTTAACATGCAGCCGTTTCTTTTTAAAAAGCACCGAAGCATCTAATGTTTTTTCTTCTTATCAGACAACATCCACCTTTTTCTATTCTAAACGCACAATCCTGCTCTCTTTTTCTTTGCCCGTGTTGTGAGGCTGTCGCACTGGTGGCAGTCGCCAGCAAAACAGGCCAAGATGTACAGTATTTATGTCGCAGATATTTGTTCGAGAGCTGCACTGCGCTTCCTCGGAGCATGCAGCATTTTATAGCATCAGGCATTTCATCATTATTTATGTTCGAAAAAAAGAAAAGGAGATCAGCGATAGGGAAGTGTGCAGGAGAAGCAGCAGGACAGTTCTAGGCTCTTTTAGCCTACAGCCGAAGCCTACGCTGCTCTTCACAGCTTCATACACCCAATCAACATTCCACATCTCAGTATGCTGCAGCCATACTTGATCATTTTAGCCTAAAAATAAACAGAATATTGATACGAGGACAAAATATAACCAAGTTAGGTTAGCTAAAGCCTACCTCTTCATTAAGGTTTGAGGAACTTTAAGTTATAAGTGTAAGAATGTCAGGTTTTTAAGGAACATTTACAAATTATTTATATATGTTCTCACTTTGCAAAGTTGCTGCAAAGTTTCATTAACAATTTTTTGAGAATTATAATAATTTTAATTATTATAATAATTTCATAGCAAACCATTATTAAATTAGATGTTTATAATGTTACAGTCCAACCATTATAGAACAGCTTAGGAACTGAGCTTTAAAATTTATATTAGCTAGGACTGTAGATGATATAAAAATAAAGCAATAAGCTATAACAGGATGTTCATTATGGTGGTTTTATTCTACATAGGCATCAATAAAATCATATGAAAAAAGTTCACTCAAATATTTTATGCACTATTATTATGAGTATTATGATGATGATGATGAGTATAATAATAATAATAATAATAATAATAATAATTATTATTATTATTATTATTATTATTATTATTATTATTCATAGATTATCCATCACAAAAAATAGCCTGTTAACAGTGAGGTTCTGTTGCTAAGCAACATAATTCACAAATGTTAGGCTATTTGATGAACAACATAATGCTTTTATTGGATTAAACCATGGTGCATTAATAGAGAATTCACTTACTGTGATGCGGTCACAAGTGCATGCATTTCAAACATTTTAAATGAGCTCTTCTGATTTTAGAACTGAAACTATACATTGTATAATCCATGATTTAAAAAAAAAATGCATCTCTGCATCAAAACGTTTTTTTTAATTACGGATTTGAGTTAGATGCTACCAAACATATTGTCTTCCATTACCTGTTCCCTCCCCTACGTTTGCTCTTTATCTCTTTTGATAGCAGTAGAGTGCTAGATCCATTCTGCAGCACTAATGAGAGTATATTGATTTGGAGAAACTCTGCAATCGGCGTCTGCTTCAAAGGGATATGAGGAACTTAACAAACGGTGTATCAAAATTAATCACCCAGATTCAAAGACAATTATTTCCGACTCATTATTCAACCTGCTTCTGTCCGAGGAATTTTAAAACGCGAGATAGAATCTTACACGTATTATCAGTTTGCTACATAACTCTGAACTTCACCTCTTTTTTAATCTCTCTCTCTTTAGCATATGTTTCGGAATCGTGTATGGGTAATGAGTTTGTTTTCGGTCTGGAATCTCCACCATTAACACGGTCATTGTGCTTGTGTGTGTGCACAGAGGGTTGTCCGGGTCTGTGTAACGGCAACGGCAGGTGCACGCTGGGTAATAGCGGCTGGTATTGCGTGTGCCAGCTGGGCTGGAGAGGAACAGGCTGTGACACCTCCATGGAGACATCCTGCAGTGACGCCAAAGACAATGACGGAGGTAAACAAATACATGTGTGCAATAGTCAGTTAGCCAATCTAATCTTTTTCTTTATCGTTCAGTTTATTCATCTCTGCCATGTAAATCTCCTGAAACAGAAGCGCTTTTAACATGCCATCCTGGTTTTGTCTTCTACTTAAGCCTGAACACCTGCACTGTCTGTTAATCAGGTGGCTCTTCAAATAACCACAAATGTGTACGAACCTGCCTTCGGATGCGTTCGGTGGAGAAGAGTAAAGCCACGTCGAGTGAGAATTAGATGCTCAGAGCTCCTTAAGCTGAGATCGCAGGCATACAAAACCTCACAGAGCCTGTGCCTTCCAATCCCAGCATGCGCTAGCTTCAGGGTAGGCTTCCCACAAAGCCAAGAAATAAGCCGCAGCCTGCGCCGCTGACAAAACCTTCCAAAACCTACGAACACACAGGCTCCAGGGATATACGCCGTCGCCGGGGAACGCTCCTGGCCGTGATCTGCAAACACACTGCCCCACCACTCACTGTTCTGCTTTATGCAACCGTTTTATATCTCCTTTTTAGTCTGTTTTTTTTTTTTCTTTTTTCTTTCTGTTTTTAACAATTGCACTGCATTCAAACTCGAGGCTGAACATATGTTGTCGGAGGATGATCTGTGCCGGAGCAACACTGAATCCGAGCTAATGTGCAAATTACACCCTCCCTCATTTACCCTACTGTTCAATATAAGGCCAAAGTACTTGGCACATTAAGGCATTCAGATTTACATAAGTGTCTACTCAGCAGCAAAACACTCTCGAATGTGTGCAGTAAGAAGTTATGAATTGGTTAGTCTCTGACAGCAGAGGCAAGCGTTAAAGAGGCAACCGTGTGATGTCTGCCAGGAGACGTGTTATTTTCGTCTCTCTGTCCATCTGGCCAGAGTGCTTCCTGAGAGCTACAAGCAAGAAAAAAAGAGACCAAGGGAGCCATGACCTATTTCAGAGCGCTACGGCGACCATCTCCTGGTCAGGAGTCTTGAATTATTCGGGCTGAATTACGGGAAGGAGAAACGTGCTGGGGAAGTGTAGAAAACACGTGTTCAAGCATAAAAAAGGGGGGAAATCAGAAAGGCAAGGAGTAATTGTGGCTGTTAAAAAGTTTCAGGTTATAATTTTTAATTATGGGGATTTGATTCTGACAGTGGTAGTCCAGTTTCAAACCAGCATTGCTTTTTGATTTGCCAGCTCTGTCACCCAACTGGCTGATATTTTTAAAGTACAAAGTGCAGCCATTATTTGTACTGATTTATTACAATTTCAATAAAATAAAAAATATATAGAGCATTACATCTAGTTTTCAATTAGGAATAGCAGCAGCTACCTTTAGTTCATCAGTTGTTGAAACTACTAGAAATTAATTCCATTCCCTATAAAGAAAATTGTATATTTTTTAATATTCTGAAATGTTTTAACTACTGGACAATCTCGTGCAGTCTCTCTGCAGAAGAGTTGTCTAAATGCCGCGAACAAAAAAATCCTGCTAGTTGAACACCTGACGGATTTATCTGCTTCCTTCAGACGGCCTGCTAGACTGCATGGACCCAGACTGCTGTGTGCAAACATCGTGTCACATCACCTCTCTATGTGTGGGCTCTCCGGATCCGTTGGACATCATCCAGGAGACACAGATGTCTTCAGGCCCAAGCAACCTGCACTCCTTCTACCAGCGTGTGCGCTTCCTGGTGGGCCGAGACAGCACACATGTCGTTCCTGGGCCCAACCCCTTCGAAGCTAGGTGAGTGGCGTATGGGTTCTAATGCAGATTTATCCTTTAGGTGCCACTGGAGCACTGATTAGCATTATCAACAATAAACATGAGGTTGATCGAAAAATAGATTCTTAAGTTCCTGAGACCTGGACTTTACTGTTGTGTACTGTACATTGCATTTTCTTCTTCTACTGTTTTTTTTTTCATTAGATTCTGACCATTTTGAACTTAATCACTGTCTTCGAAACAGAAATAAGCTTGGCAAAACCATTATACCTAATTGTCTTCATGTGACCTCATGGTTTTACAAGGATATACAGTATACTGTAGACAATGTGGTTGGGGAAAATGTCAAGTCCTCATATGAGGACATATGGGTCTCAGTACAGACAGCGGTAATGTGAATAAATAGCATGCAGGAAAAGAATGAGTGAATGCACCAAAGTCAAGCACTTGACTCACACAAACTTTTATTAAGCAGAACACAATAAACTTCTGACTAAAATGCCTACAGGGATGGACTGATTCTATCTTGGGGATTCAATTCGTATGTTGCGTGTTATTTTTAGACTATTAGGCTGAGCAGATCACAGGAGTACTGTACAGCTACAACTTTCACAAAAGCAACCAGGGCACAAGATCCCATCCATATTCCTTTAGATTGGGGAGAGGCAGGAGGAAAAAAAAACATGCCGTCACTGCGTCCCATCTGGCTTCTCAGAGTGTCACTGCCTTTGTCTTGTTCCCTGTACATTTTTAACTCTAGAAGGATTCTTCAGCAACGTCTTTGCATCTGACACGCGTGCGAATCTCTCTCTCTCAGCACTCACCCTCTCCTAATGCTTTTCCTAAGCTCATTTAAGACCAACACAATAGGCAAAGAAGGAAGAAAAGAACGTGCAGCAACTCTGAGAACTCACAGACCACCCTCTCACTTACAGGTATCATTCATTAAAACTGTGGTAGAAACATCAGTGTGGGGGGGAGAAAAGGAGCACCTAAAAAAGAGCATCTAAAGAGGAAACATCTTTTGAGGATGGCTCTAAGGATCAAGCCTAGCAGAACAGTAATGTTTTGATCCTGTCTTCTCAAGGCTTTGGTTTAATATGCCAAAGAGGTTTTGGAGTCCTATTTTCAGCCTCCTGAAGTGGATATGCAATGTTTTGAGAAGCTTTCAATCATTTGCCCTAAATGCCATAATTTGCCTTCCGGAGCATTGCAACTTTGTAGTTAGGCTTAGAGCCAAGTGGCTTCGGCTTTGTACAGCAGCATCTCCAGTTTGTCCAATCTCCCTCGATTCTGATCCATTGCTAATGGTGCTTTGATCACTTCAAAGTCAAGGCCACTAGCCTAATTCTTCCCCACTGTGCCTACTCCGAATTTCTTAGGCTTTTCTCAGCTAAGCCCCTAGCAAAACTTTTACGAAGTCATCGCACCCTCAGTGCGCCAATGTCGAGACGTCTGGTGCGTATTGGCTTTCTCAAACTGGAGATCATGGCGCAGCATGAGCAAGAAGGCAGTGTCTGATAGAGGCGTCTGTGGACGTGAAAATGCATTACCATGGACTGCTCTGTGAATACCAGCTAATTCCTAGAAGTCACATTTAGAAAGGATTTTTGGAGTGTTTCTGTTTATTATTGTGTCACCTGCCTGCAGAGCATATGCGATGGATCACTATGCAGTGTCTCGCTTTGACGTCATTGGCATCAATCATCTGTCATCATCACACTTTTCTTCTCTCCACAACTCCTCCAACACATTCTTTTTTTCAACATAAACAAAAGAGAGCGGGTTAAATCTCCTACTTAACCATTCATGGGGATTTGACGAAACTTCAAATCCCCAGGATGTTTTTAGATCTAATTCAACCAATATATATACTGGTTTAGTAATGTGGTTAAACTGTAATACCAAATATTCCCTTTAGTTGTAGTGGACTACAGCTGAATGCGTGTTCTGTTGATGTGCATCTTGCGTCATCCGCGTCATCGTCATCCATCATCATCCATCTGCAACTTCTCCTAAACCAACCATGGAAATTTGACCAAACCTTCACCGAGCCTTTATTAGGAAGCGTAAATATTTTTTTTTCAATAGCATTAGCTATTTTGTTTTCAGAAGTAGCTGTTCAGTGAGCTGGTAACACATGTCTTTCTTGGATGACTGAAGAAAGTCCTTCATTTAATAACAAAAAAGACAGGAGAAATAAGTAAAGCAGCTACTAAGCTATCAAAAAAAAGCCAAGCTTTGTCTGCTTTCACCTAAAAATATCAACTGTTATATATTATTTAACACAGTTCATTTTGCTGAGACAGAGCTGAGACAGCTTGGCAGAGCTCAGATGGGACGCTCCGAAACGGGATGTGCCAGCAGGAAACGTTCCCCTCCTCGTCACCTGATCGCCCCCTGCGTATCGATCCTCTCCCCCCCTTTTCCATGTCAGAGTCCTCTTTCCTGATGCGTCCTGCTACTAAAAAGCTTCTGAGGCGCCGCACGCAAAAGCCACCAAGCTTTTAATGGGACACTTAATACACCAGGCTACATCATTCAAGAGCGTGTGGCTGAACAGGAAACGCTGCATATTGTTTTTTTTCCCCTTCTCCTGGTATTTGCAATATTTTTTGTTGTTTTATACAGTATGTATGCACATGCGCACAAACATGACATAGGATCTATGACAGCGCTGCATCAACTGAAAAAAAAGAGGTTTTTCATCCCAGTTAGGGAGACATATCTGTCTCTTTTTGATGTTGGAGATAAAGAATGCTCCTCGTCCATGTAGCTGATTTAGAGAGCAGGCAAACGGAGAAACGCTGAGGCATGTTAATGCACGTCTAATGAGGGCTGGAACATGCTTTATGTGTTCATTGTCCTAAATGATAAAAGTAACTGGCTAATTTAAATTTTTTTTTTCCCCATTGGAATTTGTGCAATCTGTCTGGTCCATACACAAGCGGTAGGAAACAGCCTACAGGCAGGGGGTGGGGAGGACCTTTGTCTTGATGCAAACCCAGAGAGGTATTTCAGCGGGAAAAAAAATAGTGTAGCTGAGCTGATAAATTTACTTTCAAAACACGGGCCGTTGTGTCTCATGTAGCAAAGTCCCTGTTGTGAATTATCCAATCACACGGCTATGTAAATTATTTAGCTTAAGGCGGCTCATCAGACTAGACATTAGCTAGAGGGCTAGAGACATTTTTTAGTCTTCAGAGCTTTTTTTTTGTCATTTTATTTTTCTGATTATAGAACTGACAACAGTTTTTTATTATTATTATTATTATTTTTTCAGGTACACGGTGTGAAGAGAAGGCAAATGGACAATGACACATGCAAATTCACAACAGATGTAACTCCGTAGTCTTTGTTCTTAGTTAATATTGGTGCCACAACAAGATAAAAATGCTTCCAGCGTCTTAATTACAGCTGTAAACTAATCACAACGAGAGTTAAGCTTTAAAAGTTTTAAAAACGTTCGGTCATGTCGGCCTTTCGGTCATGCCAGCCCTCGTTCTATACCTTCAAGTTGTTGTATTTTAGTCTAATACAGTGAAGACGGTGGATAAATGGTGTCTGTTTACATAGCGTATTTTTTAAGCAGTAATCTAACAAAGAAAGACTTGATAATACCTCTTTCAGCAACAGTCAACATCTGCGATCAAGGCCGACCCAACCCGCAGTTTATTTTCTTTTGAAATAATGAGACTTTCAGCACATCTCCCCATGTGTTGTTTTACTGCACTTCAACTCCGGTTGAAATGTGTTATTATTTTGCCCATTAGTGCCAGTGAAAAGTCCAACTGCTTTCAGTTTTCCTGCAGAGCGCAGCAGAGATAGAGCCACACTAGATCTGTTGTTGTGACGTGTCCTTTTGAACCCGTAAACCTCCCCATAAATAAACCCTCCAGTTTCCTGCGGTTCAGGAACTTCGCTGAGTGTTTCTGTAGTTTTGAATTCTGCTGTGATCACTCATCTCCCTCTCTCTCTCTCTTTCTCTCTCCCATTCTTTGCTCTGTATCTCTGTTTAATATCTATATTGAAATCATTCAGTATTACCAGTATCGGCTCTACATTCACCCTGCTCAGACGTGCGCTGCCAGAGTTGAAGATAGTTCCACTTCTGTTGACCTTCATAATAAAAGTCCACTAAAACATGAATAATTGGCTGGGACACAATTGCACCCCCTTCCTTCCTTCCTTCTTTTTTTTTTTTTTTCCTTCTCATTATCACAGCACACGTATTGCACGGGCTTTTCAACTGCTTGTGGTAATATTGTTTATAAAGAAGCAAAGCTAAATCAAGGACTGTTGAAGGAGAAAAGCGGCCGAAATTAGCATAAAGCCGTGCTCCATGGGACCAGGATATTGTTAGGTGAATGATTTTGCCTGCAGTAAGGACACAACGAGGGCGGCCTCTCATGCACCAGTGTTAATTGTTTCCGCTATGTGGCAAATATTTAAGAGCTAACTCTTCCACAGGCTGATAGCGCCTGATTTTTTATTTTTTTTTGCTTGTGCTTGGGCAAAGCCCTTTAATGGCCCCAGTAAAAAAAGGTGCTGGATATAATACAGGAATAAAAGTCAGTACAGTTCAGTACAGTGTGTTTACTTCCTAAACATCTTATGAAGTCTCCCGTAAGCTCTACTTCATGTGACATTGAACTTGGTAATGCTTGTACCCTGGCGTTAAGCCTCTTGCTGCAGGTTCAGAACTATTAGAAGTGTTTGATTGATTTTTAATATCGATTCGTAAGCCTCGTCTTGGCCAAGGTGACAGATAACATCTCTCGACTGCAAGATCATTTCCAACCCAAGTAGAGTAGCTGAAATCACCAATTCGTCGCTGCACTGTTGTCCTCTCTCCTCTAAGCAGTTTTAATGAGGATGAAAGTGTAAAGCATTCTCTATGAACACCCTTTTCTTCTTCTCATTATCTCTTTTTCCTTCAAGGCAGGGAACCCCACTGTGGTCTCTTCTGAGCTCTCAGCTGGGTTGAATTCATTATTTATGCAATTAGAAATGGGGTAACATGAGGTGCACACTCCCACTATGTGTCTGCATGGCTGCATGATGTTATAAGACAGAAATCTAGATTGACTCTCCCGTCTCTCCGCAGTCACGCCTGCGTCATCCGAGGCCAAGTGGTGACGTCCGATGGAACTCCGCTGGTGGGAGTGAACATCAGCTTTATCAACAATCCTGCCTATGGCTACACCATCACCAGGCAGGATGGCAGGTACAGTAGGATGCTCTTTGTAAACATCCACAAAATGTTTATCCCCAGTGTGTTGTTACCGCCTCATCGAGGTGACCTAGATAAGCTCTCTCTTTTTTTATTTTTATTTTTTATTTTATAGCAGCACAATTGTATCTTATAACAGACCCAATATATCATATTATCATTACAGTTACTTTCAGTGGAAATAGACATAAAACCAGTTTATGTGCTTGGCAATGCTTTTGATACCACAGGTGTGTGCAGAAGTGTGAGTTCAAATAAAGATCATTTTCTAAAACTGTGAGAAGATCAACTTTTTTAAATTATTCAGTTTTACCCTTTACCATTTTTACCCTTACACGAGGTAGAGAAGGAGTAATGTTTTTGGGTTCCGCTCATCAACGCACCCGTGTTTCCATCCAGGATTCTTGCTTAAGCAATTTTTAAAGCACTAGTGATTAAATGTGTTCAGGGTTTATATGGTAAATCCTGTAAACATTCAGCAGATGACCTGATTAGATTTTGAAGTTGATCCAAACAGGATCAAGGTTACAGCAAAGTCACATGTTGGTGTCTTGTTTAACATTATCATTTTAGAACTTATCCTTCTCCACCAACAATAATCTTGCAATCTAGCAAATTATACTTTTGATATATTTAAAGAATTTGCATAATGAGTAGAATTTTGTGGAGTGACATTGCTCGTATCTTAATAGTTGTTGCTTAATTAATTGGATTTCTTTGTGCTTGCTGTCCTCATTTTCATACTCAAACAAAACCCCTTTTTCTTTTCCGCTTGCTTTTCCACCCACCCAATAACTCATTTGCATCTGTCTTCTTGTGCTTTCTGCATTTTACATGGTTATCCCGCTTTCTTCCTTTTGTTTAAGTTTTCTAACCTTTTTTTTTTTTTATTTGATAAAAAAAAAAAAAAATTATTTATTAATTTGGTGTTTTATGCATCTTTTATGCAACAGTTATCCCAAATTCCACTCTCCTGATCAAGGGCACTACTTGGTGTGTGCAACAAGGGATTGTATACCCTACTGTAATGAACTGTGGTGATGTTGGACTGTGGGTGCAAAATAGGCATATGCGCAGAGGGGGTTCAAGGTGTCACAAATAATA
>JAQMYG010000003.1:12298665-12313496 GCA_030014215.1 Clariallabes teugelsi
AAAATTTTCGAGGCCCCCCCCCCCCCCCTCTTTCAAGATTAGAACAATGTTTAAATATCTCTATGATCTTTTGTCTATGATAGAAATTTAGAAACTGATTTAAACAGTGTAGGCGCTATGATAGCAGTGGCAGAGCTAAAATCATTTTATTTCCCAATAATAAAAAAAAACAGTTTTCAGCACCCTTTCAAAAGATTATATTAATTTAGATTTAAAAGCTCAATCTTTCAAAGAGCCAGAAGCTTATTGTTTTTATGGCATACTGCGAAGCCCGTAGATTAAAAAATACGCTCCCTAAATTGCTGGAGTTTTTTCAGCAATAATTAATGCATAATTAATTACAATCACAATTAAATCCCCTTAGGGTGCCTATGATAGAGTTAGAATATGTAGTTTAGCAAAAGAAAACAACGATTTGGGTTATTGTAATGTGATTGCATGGTAAGTCATAGAATTAGCATGTAATATAACCTTTTAGATGTTTGATTAATGGACTGAACATTGAATAAGAAATATTTCTAATTACACTGCACACTGCTATCTATTGGCCTGGTGTTGTATTGAAACCGACGCATGGTCTGACTGAACTGCATTGTGAAAAAGAATCATGTCAAAATCCACTAGGGATAAAACCATTACAGATCCCTACATGCAGTAAAGAAAGAAATGATTGCTGTTGACAAAGTGAGTGCACATTGTCTTTTTGTTCATCTGCTGTGATGGAAGCTATCCAGGCTCTCAGTGGAACGTCAGACTGACAGTCTCACTAAAGCACAGTAATCTTCTGGCTCTGTTTCAGCTTCGACCTGCTCTCCAGCGGAGGCGTGGCTGTAGCACTGCGCTTCGAGCGCGCGCCGTTCATCATGCAGGAGCACACGCTGTGGTTGCCGTGGTCACGCTTCTTCGTCATGGACACCGTGGTCATGCGGCACGAAGTGAACGACATCCCCAGCTGTGACCTCAGCAGTTTCACACGGCCGAGTCCCATAGTACTGCCCGCTCCTCTCACCGCCTTCGCCTCGGCCTGTCAGGACAGAGGCATCGTCGTGCCTGAGATCCAGGTGAGTGTTCATGAAGAACGTGAAACTCTGCATATGCATATTACAGGTGTTATGAATGAATAAAGATCTCCACTGTGGGAATTTGAGTAAAGCAGTAAGATTTACCGATATACTTAAATCTACTACACTCTTATTAAAAATTCAGCTGCATATTCAATCAAAGACCTGATTTTTAAAAAAAATAGAACCCACCTTAACTCAACTTAACTTAACATCATCAAAGCTTATGTTTCATTAGATGATTTCAGGAAAAAGAAAAAAACTAAGTGAGAAAACACCCACATCATCTTGGTTATGAATTATAAGTAGAATTCCTAGAAGTTTTACTGTCTAATATATTCTTTATAGTTACATCACATGTTGAGAAATGACCAGGTTGTAAATTTATTTATAGAAAACTACAGTTGTTCATGATGGCATATGTGAACACGATACCCGTTTTATAACATCTGTACATGTATAGTGTTCATGATGAAGCGTTTCCTCAGCCTGTGGGATTCCGCTCCTTATTTTTAAAACGTTCCCGTTCGTCAAGACAGGAAGTCGCACGACTCAAAGCAGCTCAACTTTTTCAAAGATGCTTTCAAAGCATCTATATCTAGAATGTATTTGAACGCTTCAGAGACATATCAGACAACCTGTGGGTTCAGCAAAACCTGGAGGTATATCCGGGGTGGAATTCTCACAGGGGTAGAATATAAATAAAACCACCTAGTAGCACCTAGAAAGGATCAAATGTAAAACTAATACCAGACATATAGGCTGCTTTTGACTGCTTCATTTCACACTCAGGAAGCAGCGGGTTTTTTTTTTTTTTTTTTGCTTTTATTTGCATTCCTCTCTTCTACTTTGCATTTAATCTTTGTCATTTCTTAAATACAGAGTGAATTCTTTAGCGCTTCACATGCAGAAATATTTATATTCAGAAGTCGGTGTATTTGAAAGCGCATTTGTGTTGCACTCTGGGAAAACCCTTCGCTAGCTGACATTTTGACATTTTCTACTATATATAGCTGCCTAAAGGCTTACAGGCAAAACCCGCCTTCATTCATAGCCCACAGCTGAGTTTGTCAAACCGGCTCCTTATTTACCCAGTGTGGTCTTTGTAGGAAGTCCAGGCAGATTTTTTAAAAAGTAAATAAAAGGTTTCTGCAGGGCTGCAGTAGAAAAGCATAGCCCCCTAATGTGAAGACATCACAAGTTCAAATCCTGGCCATGCTGTAGCCGTCCACGGCCAGGAGTCCCAGGGAGGCAGAGCTGGCCTTGAGAGGGATGGCATTCTCTTTCTTCCCTCTGGCAGTTACTCAGCAACACTAGCCAATTGTGGGCAATTTGTTAGCTCATGTATACAGAAGAGGGCAGATCGCACTTTATTGTATTTTTGTTTTATATGTTATATGTTATATATGTTAACTGTCACTTGAGAATGAACAGCTTGTTATTAAATCAATTTTAAATGAATGTTCTCGCTATGATAAAGCAACCTGATCTCCGTGATCACCGTATACATTTTGACACGACACTCCATGTTCCTGAACGTATCGGCAAGGATATCAGGGGGAATTTAGCAGCAATTTCACGTTGGATGTTTTCCTTCAAATCTTCCCAGTTGTATTTCGTCTTACATTCACTGTAACATCGCTCAAATTAATTGGTGACCCAATAGGTCCACACTATGAAGACGTGCTGCTCATTACTGTACATCACCATCCTGATGAGAAGTCGAGTGACTGAGTGAAGGGGTACAGCGTTAAACGGTGCGATGGCTGTCTGGTGCCTACTCTACCTTATCGGTCCCACTCAGGGGTATCCCTGCGTTTTTGAAGCCCCATATACTGAGGGGACATGGTTTCGTTCAAATTGCTTCGTCCTAGCGAGAGTTATTACAGAATACTCGGGGCGTCTTTTAAGTAAATCACACGTATTCAACGATTTCTATCAATTTTGTCGGTGTTAAATACATATATTTTATGTTTTTAAAGGTCCTGTATTTAAGTATTCCTTTAACAAGTTAAATTAGGTCTCAGAGGTCCCTGAAAGAGCATGTGTGTTAATGATCCAGCTGAAATAACCATCAGATTCCCAAACTCCTCCTGTTTCACTCCTCCATTCCATGTCTATGGAAATGAGCTGCTGCTCAGCTACACCACACCCAAGAGCAGAGGAGAAGTGTTACCTGTGGGAGGGTATCTGCTTCTATGAGCTCATAATAGGGAAATAATCTAAGTGGTTTAGGTAATTAAACAATGTAAAAATTGGATTTTTTTTTTCCTCCTTTTTTTGTTTATCCCTGCACACTGGGGACTTGTCTGAATATCTAAAACAATTAAAAAGTAAATAAATGAATGAATGAATGGATGGATGAATGAATGAATAAATTGGGCAGAATCCAGCTGGCGGGTTTCTCAGATCGTGACACATTCCTTTCCTCCTCTGATTAGACAAAGAGTCGCTATTAACTTATTTGGCTTACCAGAGGTTGTAAAATCACACCACAGGATGCCAGGACGTTTGCTCAGGCTAAATATAAATCTCATTGGCCGCCTGACTTCAGAAGCATATTATACATTGTGGACAGTATCGCTCTTTATCCTCTACTGTTTTGCCTTTACCGTTCATTAGTATCCATATAGATTCTCACCGGGAGAGCTTTAATTAGATGAACTGTTGCTATTAGCTTTTAACAGACGGAACAAAACACATCTGGCCCTTTAGTGCTCTCTGTAAATGGATTGTATGCCCTCTATTGCACTGCGCGTGTGATTCATTCCATGCCAGCTGTTGTCACTGATAGAGGACCCCATGCCCTCATATACAGAGGAAGCGGATTGGAAAGAGCATACATCAAGTGGGAATGGAGGAGTGACTCTTGCTAGTGGCAACACTTTCATCAGGGCTTTGTAATTGGTTGGAGATACACAGTGTAATTTACAGTGGAAGCTTTTTGCAGAGCCAGGATAATTATGTTTAGCAGAAAGCAGACACTTATTGAATTTCTGTATCCAGAGTTTGTAGTCACTAGTGAAAAGCTGTATGTTTTCCCTTGGGGATAATTTATTTATTTTTATTTTTTTTTGTCGGAGGGCAACAAGGACTTCTGTGCTTGTGGTTAAAGTGTTTATGAATGTGACAGTGAAATGATGTTTGTGCATTCAGATATGTCTACTGTATACAGTATGTGCGCTGATCTTTTTATGAACGACGATTCCTAATGTCTCGTGTGTTTCTATGCGTATTCCTACATGTATTTGTCTGCGAGTGTATATCTATGTCCATGTGTTCTCTTCTAATTATTTTGTCTCCCTCTTTGCTATGCAAGATTAATGGCTCTGCAACGTGCAGTGCTGTCTGGCCTATTAATATCAGACACTGTCTTTCCTATCCTTCCTCTTAGTGGCCTGGAGACACACTGCACACATACACATACACACACACACACACACACATGCATATACACACAGATTACTGTGATCTTTTGCACGTTCTTTACGCCATTCTGCATTTTTTCCAGTCTATGGTCTTCAGTTCAGTCATTATTAGGATTTACAAACGAGCACAATTTAGCAGACGCCCTTCTTTTCCTTTGTCGTCCTCTTTATCTGTGCATTTGTGAAGTCGTCACTGACTGTGTTAATTGCTCTGGTCTTGTCTGAGAACCAAAGTGCTACATGTGGTGACTTAATGAGAGCACTGCAGTGTGCGTCAAAAAGATTGTAAGGAGGAAACTAACGAACCAATCAATTCCGTGCACTTGGCCTTTGTGGGAGATCCAGAACTGCTCGTGTCTGTCACTGCTTATCCTTTATGCATGCGTCCATCTGTGATTTAATTTAACATGCTTTCATAGCAGAATATACTGTATATATTTTTATTGTTCCAATGCAAACAAATAAAGTGAGTTTATTCATGTCTCGTTATCGTGTCCTATTCGCATTCCAGCTGTGAGCATCTGCTTTAGTGCCAGTGAACTCTCTTAAAGGTTGCACATGCGGAGTTTGTTCATTCTTCAAGCTTGTTAGAGCTTTAATATCTTCTCTTGTGCAGGCTCTTCAAGAGGAAGTGCGTATTCCCGGGTCAGATCTGCATCTGGGATATCTGAGCAGCCGCACAGCAGGTTATAAGTCTGTCCTGAGAGTCACGCTGACCCACGCGGTCATCCCTTTCAGCCTGATGAAGGTGCACCTCATGGTGGCCGTAGAGGGACGCCTTTTCCGGAAGTGGTTTTCAGCAGCACCCAGCCTCTCGTATGATTTCGTTTGGGACAAGACTGATGTCTACAGTCAGAAGGTGTACGGCCTGTCCGAAGCTTTCGGTAAGCGGATCTTCATGCTTTTATACTTCATACAATATTCATACCTAATGCATTCCTTTTATTTAATAATGTCTAAGGTTTAGGGCTGGAGAAAGTAACTTATTAAGGCTTTTGTTTAATTTATATTGATTTATATGTGAAAAAACACTACCATTTTAAAAGGCCGCACTTTTGGTCATAACATGTTTCATTCTGTTTATTTATTTATTTATTCATTTATTTATTTATTTATTTATTTATTTTCAATTATGCTATTGAATTTAGTTTGGACTTGCTTGATATTATAGTTTAAATTTAAAAAATATGATTGAACATTAATTTAAATTACAATTACAAAGCATTAACAAACTATTAGTATTTAATTATGAATTAATACAATTAATAAAGTTTAAATAATTTACTAAATAGAATACAGTTGTTTTAAACTATTACATATTATTTAAAGCATTATTATATGGTATTTAGATATTGTTTAAATAATACTTGTACAAATATATATTTTAATATTATTGCAGCATATTTTATTGAAAATATATAACCTGAATAATGACAGAGGCATGGTGGTATAGTGTTCAACCCTGTGGCTTTGGGGGGCTTCCAGGGTTGAGGGTTCAATTCCTGCCTTGGGAAATTGTAATAAGTGTTCCCAAATTGCCTGTAGCATGTGAGTCAGTGTTTGTGATTGTGTCCTGCGATGGACTGGCATCTAATACAGGGTGTACCCCGCCATTTGCATAGTGGCCTGGTATAGGCTCCAGGCCTCCCACGACCCTATACAGAGTGAGTGGTATAAAGAATGAGTGAATGTTACAAAGTTTGGTCATTTTCACTTTTACTTTATTACTTTTCTATTTGTGAGGTCAACTGGAATTTTTTTTTTTTACTTTCTTATTCCTCAACCCACCCTGTTCTAATATTTTAGTATTATAAGAAATAAAGTATTTCTCAGAAAATGAAGGTTTCAACTAAATAAAGCCTAGAGGGAAGAAACCAGCCAGATGTGTTAGCTTCTGAGACCCTTTAGATAAATTAAATAAAGTGAGAAAGTTCACCTTTAACCTAACACTTCAGATATTTATTTCTTCTGATTTTAAAAGCGCAGAACATTATAGTGTAAGGTTGAACTCTCTGTTTAGTGTGTCGTCATCATCATCATGCGATGCGTGTTGAGGTTTGTAGGTGTGCACCCTATGCTCACTCGTGTGTACTGTGCTCGAACAGTGACTGTGGGCTTCGAGTACGAGTCATGTCCTGATATGATCCTGTGGGAGAAGAGGACGGCTGTCTTACAGGGCTACGAGAGCACAGCATCCAACCTGGGGGGCTGGAGTATCGACAAACACCACGCACTCAACATTCAGAGTGGTGAGCTCGGAAACACACACACAAACACACACACATACTCATACACACACTTTTTCCCAATTTAGGAACAAAAATTGAACCAGGGTTCGAACCAGAATCTCAGGAGGATTGAAATGGTAACCAGCTGGGACACAACAAGTATCATAATGATGATGATGCATAACAGCTTTTAAAGCAAATGATTTACATCACTAGTAAAGTGAAGCAAAAAAAAAAAAAAGGATGCAAATGCAAAAGTCTGTAAGGAAAAAGGAGATTGTGAGAAATGTCTGGAAATTGGAGTGATTCAGAAATGAAGGAGCCGTCAAGGGCAAAATTCTCCTAGAAATAACTGGCAGTGTTGCCTGTGTAATGAGGCTGTTAATGCAACACAAATCACTAGCAGGTATAATTCAGTTCTAGTCAAGTAGCCGTTCCTTCTTTCAGCTTGTATTTATTGTTTATATTAAATATGCATTTTGTACAGAATGTCGGATGTAACAAAATATCCAGGACAATGGTGCGACACACAACATAGCAAAGTTAAATTTATTCTACATTTCTGTGTTACAAGTCACATGTAGTTAAATGAGACCTTTATGGAGAGAATAAATGTATGTATCTTGGTAGATTTGAAAGTCACAAATGTATTAAATATATTTTTAAAGTAGGCTACAAGTTGTTGTTCACATTCTTTTTTTAATTATAAATACATACCTTCTTACAGTATATACGGATCATTAATGCTTCAGTCCATCGAGCGTCCACAGACTGTCATTTCAGCACCATGGACTTCCCTGACATTCTGACACGGAGAAGCCATTTCGTCCACTCTCTTTCCCTTTATCGTCTTTTTTATGCCTTTTTGGTTGGGAGGTCATTTCTCATCCTTCTGCCGAATTGGTTTTGAAAGACGGGAGCCGTGCGCGCTCGCCACTTCCCTACGAGGAGCGAGCTCTCTCGCCAGCATCCATACACACTCATCACAGGAAATGAGGCGTACTTACAAAAGAATGTGGAGCGCAGGTGGCACTTCGATCTGTCACTGATAGCAAATCCGGTCTGAAGAACAAACTGCTCTGACAGAGGACTTCCTCCGAAGTTGATTCTGACTGACTATTAGATATCTCATTCATTCATTCGTGCATCCTCTGTCTCGCTCATCCTTTCCCCACAGCATCCCATAGATTTCATTTTTATCTGTGGAGTACACAATGCTCAGCCATAGAGAGAGTCTGCAAAGATTTTATGATCACGAATAAGCCGACTGGAATCAATTCAATATTTGCACCATTTGTCCTGGGTAGAACTGAGCATTTAATATTCTGTTTTAGTGACTAAGATCATTAGAAAAAAATCTTTTTTGTTAAACTGTACACTTATATACACTTCAGTATATAAATGTACCTTTCAGTTATTTTAATTTTCTTTCCTTGATTAGTTTTCCATAAACTTGAAACTTGAATATTCCATTAGTTTTTAGTTGTATTGTTTTACGTATTATACAGTAGTACTTCACAATTCCCATTGGCCAGTGACAGTGACACCAATTTATATGCAAATGTTCTTTATAGCTCAGCAATGGATATATTGATCCCCTGAGAAACGTGTTTGGATTTGTGATCGTGCTCAGATTTTCGCCAGAGCTCTGGATGCTAGTGTTGATTACAGGTTTTCAGCTTCAGTCCAAGAAATATTATGATAAGAATAATAATTAGTAGTAGTAGTAGTAATCTTGGTCCACTCATCTTGGGTCTGTGTGCATGGAGTTTGCATGTTCCCCCCATGCTTGGTGGGTTTTCTCCAGGTACTCCGGTTTCCTCTCACAGTCCAAAGACATGCAGATTAGGCTAACTGGTGTTCCCAAATTTCCCATAGTGTGTGTGTGTGTGTGCGCGCCCTGTAATGGATTGGCACCCTGTCTAGGGCGTACCCCACATTGTACCTAAAGTCTCCTGGGATAGACTTCTGAAAGATTTCAACCTTGTACAGGATAAGCAGGATAGAAGATGAATGAATAAATAAATATTTATTTATTTATTCATTTATTTGAACAGGGTCTGTCTTTGACAAATGATCAAGTTTCATAATGAATTAAAAATGCATAGATTTGTGTTGAATGCTAAAAAGAAATCCTGGAAATAATAAAAAATGAATCTGGGTTTGAGCTTCTCATAGCGCATAAGCAGTGATGGAATGATGAGTGATAGGTAGAGTAGATATTATTTTAGGTAAACCCAGCAGAAGCAAGTCATAAGTGGAATGATAAGGCTCAAAACAATAAATGCGAGTTTCCCTTGATCTGTTTCCATTCAGCTCTGGTAATAATATGAAATTTCTTCTCATGGAGTAGCAGAAATTCTACACCATGACAGGGGGATGGCTTTATAAATAAAGCTGAAGTAAATTGAATCAGCAGTAAAACCCCATGACTTCTTTTACCTTCCACAAGGAAGAAGATCCATCCATGCACACACGCATGCATAATTACAGAATAAACCCACCTCATTAAAACACCAAGTTTTCTTTTTTTTCCCCTTTAATTATGTTCTTCTTATAAAGTGAAGATGTTAACATCTTCCGTCATCTCCTACAGGCATCCTGCACAAAGGCAACGGAGAGAATGTGTTCATTTCCCAGCAGCCCCCAGTCATCGGGAGCATCATGGGTAACGGACGGCGACGCAGCATCTCCTGTCCAAGCTGTAATGGTTTGGCTGATGGGAACAAGCTTCTAGCTCCAGTAGCTTTGGCCTGTGGCTCAGACGGAAGCTTATTTGTGGGTGACTTCAACTATGTCCGTCGAATCTTCACTACTGGGAATGTCACTAGCGTTCTGGAGCTTAGGTACATTATGTCTGCTACAGTACATACTCCCACTCACATACACTGTTATTGATTATTTTTGAGACTTCTAAGATAAGCTTCCTGACAGATAGCGGTTATCAGCACCGCTTAAAATCCAGAGAGCTTTTCTCAGAGTTAAATGGGATGGACTCTTGTGTGGAGAGTATCTGAAACGGTTGAACCAGAAGATGGAGCAAAGCATGAAACTATCTATATATAGTGGTGTGAATAGACCGTAGAGCTGTGTAATCTCTCTCTCTCTCTCTCACACACACTCTCTTTCTCTATCTTTCTCTCTGTCCACTCTTTACATTAACCCCTTAAAATCCTTATAATATAACTCTTATAAACTTAGTATATACATTAACCACAATAACACTAATGATTATTTTTCAAGTTATCATAGAGCGACTGGAGTTTAAGGGGTTAAAACATTCGACTAGCATTCTACTTTTGGATCGAGTAATATGATAACTGATTTATCATATTAATTTGTGTATTTTTCATATCTTTCCTGCACGAGCTGAATACTAACACACTTCCAACTTGCTAATCCTAACCTCTGCTAATGCTTTGCTTATTTTCCTTCTTTTTCCCCCTGCTGTTCTTATCAAACGGTACAGAAATAAAGATTTCAGACACAGGTAAGAGATTTCTGAAAGGATCACTACTTCTTTCAAGCTTCACCCATTTCATAATAATATGTCATACAAGGCACCTGAGACTGTAAGGATTTGGCGAAATTCATGCAATACGGGTGAGATCGTTGCTGCCAGCCTGTGTGTTGTGCGAAAATTCTGCCACAGCTACCCACTCAGTGCAGCAGAAAGATTCAGATCCCCCACAGTGGTGAAAAGGGCAATGTGATGACAGCCTGTTGGTAATGCTGATGGTCATGGACAGACTTTAGTTTGATGCACACATTTCCATCCCTGCCTGAATGGTGGTCACAGAGTAAAGTAAACATTTGCAGAGAGAGATATGTCAGTGTATCAGAGGGAGACAGACTCCCAGGACCATCATTTGAAATGTCAAGACAGGTAGATAGAACAGCCATGTCAAGTCATGGACTTAGCATAAGCCCTGTTTTAGTGCTTCATATTTTTCACCCTTAGGGGACTTGGCTCCCATAATGACAGTATCCACCACTAGGAGCAGGGAGGAAAAAGCCGACTACATTATATATAGCCTCATTTGGCATTCTGGTCAGAGAAAAATGGCTCGGCTAACTGCTTTTAATGCCGTCCAAATGTGCAGTTCGCTAATGAAGTTTGGTGTCACGAATTGTAGTCCATCACCGAAAATGCTCTAGACTTCAAATTGGATGTCCAAAGTTAAAAAACAGTGCAAAAATGTGCTCTTGCGAGCATTACTTCTCTTTAAAAAGGGCAAGCCTTAGTATTCGACGAGCAGGTGTCTGGCATGACGGTGAGCAACAGTGCTCGCGTTTGACTGACAGGATGCGCTTGGTGTTTAAGACTGGGCAGAGGTAGCCTGGCAAACACCAGCTGCTTGGAGTCTTCACAGAAAAGCCATCTAGCATGAAGAGCTATTGATTGATCTTCATGCTGGCGGGTCACGGCTCCTGTGGTGAGCATTTCAGTTGTAGACAGAAAAGAGGAAGGCTTCTGTCTGTCTTCATATGAGCAGAATTGAAAAATATGGTATAGAGTATAGTTATAGATTTAAAATCCATACCATTGTGTTGTCCCAACCTAGGGTCCTTATTTTGCATTCCCAATTCGGCTCACCAAAAAAAAAAAAAAAAAAAGGCATATTTTTCTTAAAAGCTCTACTGAAGCTTACTAAATGAGTACAAAAGAGGCACCATGTTCCATTCCAGTACACAATAATCTGGCTCCTGCGATAAACGTTTTAGTTCTAGCTGGGAATTAGGAAGACTTGACACGTTCTGTCTGTCTCCATATGAACGGAGAATTGCACCGAATGTCAAAGTATAGCTATAAATTTTATCCTTTTATGTCCTAACCCTGAGCTAATGCAATGATCCGTATTACTTGGATGGAAAATAAAATGTTCCTTTAGGGTTCTTTTTATTGTTAAACATTCCAACTTTCCAGTGAGATTTGTCTTGAAAGCATTCCTAAATGCAACCTCTTGTTTCAGGCTTCTTCCAGGAACCATTAATTGAGCTCCCAGAGGTATAAACCATTAAACGTTTGTTTCAGAATGTTATTTGAAAGACTGGGACAGGGGCTATAATCATTGTTAAAATGGGAGCATATAGAAATGTGTGCTGTGGCAACTGGTGTTCCTGTGTTAATGTGTATGTGAGGCTGAATGCACGAGAGTGTGTTAGACCTCAATGGGATATGCAGTGACCATCAATAAGGTGTCCTTTCTTTGCCCAAGTCCCTCTTCATCATCTTGATGACCCACTGTAAAATCCAATTATACCCCCTGAAACTGGCTGTTCAAGGGAATAGAACATTCACGCATTTAGGATATAGTCCTTGCATCAAAGAGCATAATGGGAAAACCATGTGCAGTACAGCAACCAGTGATATAGCACTTGAACTTCAGGGAACTGAAAGCATGGCGAGCTTGCCAACTGTCCCCTTCTTCCCTGCTGATCATTGATAAACCAAGGCCAAAACTTTTTGTGACAAACCCTATTTGTCTCCGTTCCAAATGGAGGTCATCAGTCAATGTGGTCATTGGAGGCAGAGATGACTTTCTGCCTTCAGGTCACCTGGAGCAGCCTGTTTCCAAGCATGCAGCAGAAGGTCAGTTGTCATTCCGCATAACAAATTGGAGTTGGCAACAAGACAAGTCCGCTTCTTCTGTTCCTGCACACTCCTTAGAGCTCTTGGGTTTTGGCAATGCTGCCTACACCGTAAGCAATATTCAGGGATTGCAAAGAGTCAATCTAGACTTCTGCTTCTTAGACAGATACGTTATTATCATTAATGATGTGTAGCAGGGCAGCACTGTCTTAGAGCCCTATATCCTAAGCTATACAGTATTTAGTACGCTATCGCATGCTTCACCAGGACAGACACGAGAAAAGAGCAAATCTTTTCTTAGAATTGTGATCTTTAACGACTTGACATTTTTAACACTGTTAAAGCATTTCTCTCATCTTCATCTTTACTGCGGTGTTCATGTGGAGTTAAGCGTTCGTGTCAAGTCCCACAATAGGGCGAAGAACAACAAAACAGATCACGTACATCAAGTGCTGACCACACCTTTAACTTATCTTGGGACGTTATTGTAAAGATTGTGTTGCTGGCTTCTAACCAGTAGTAGTACAGTAGATGAGAAGGTTTACTATAGCACAGTTCTGAAAACTGTGATTGGATGAGAGAACAACAAAAGAGGTAGAGCTACAAGTATGGTCTTTCTTTCAAACTTTAGTTACCTCATAAGTCTTTTGTGATTTCCTTTGCTGCCTTTCCATTTTGGCCAGCTGAAAATGTTCATGAATCTCAATGAAAGGGTACAATGTGGAGCTGCGCTGCATTCCGGGAAGCTGACTCTCGAACCTTGCCTGGTAATCTTGTGTCATTGAGCAGGGAAATTGTACTGAACTCCAGGCCTTCAGGTCTAGCATTAAGAACCCCTGAGGTAGGGTGAAAGACTGCATTAGTCACCTTTTGGTATCTGGGTCCACATCAGTTGAAGTGCCCAGCAGTACACCACAATTAGCCAACATGTGATTGAAACTTTAAATTGCAGTGCAGGTGCCTCGCCTCATTTATTTGATTAGCTTGCGAAGGGGAGGACCGGTAGCAAATGCCCGAGTAAACTTTGTGTTCCAGCGGGTAGCTGGCTTTCTCACTCCAGCTTGATTGGCGCTATTTTGTCAGGCATTGATGTTAGCGAGCCCCTGTGTGCTTGTGAAAGACGGCTGTGTCAGCTTGACTGTTGTATAATAGGCTATTTGTTGAGCAGTGTGCCATTTCTGTTTGAAAATGTATAATGTTTTAGATACCAGACCTCAGACCACATATATCTCTATAAGAAAGCTTTCCTCTCTTGGGAAATTGGCAGACCACCTACCTGTATGCACTAACAACACATTAGCCACCTGGAGGTTTTATCCAGCATGGGAAAAGCCTGCATTTCATTGTTTAATAGAGGTGCACATATTGAGTATGAATGCAATAAACATCACACAGATGCCTGTGCCAGCTGAAATATGGGTATATAATTGGGTTAGGAGTTTGAAGTTGGCATGTAGGCACCGCATTTCTCCATCATGAGTTTTACATACGGCGTGAACATCTGTTTACCAGGTCTAGAAGTGTCTGCGATTACACCCGCAGTGAGATCAGTTCCACTGTGGGGAAGGTGTTGAGAATGTGCTACAAGGAAAAACCTTTTCATTGTGTAGAAATTTCTCTCCACATTCATGCCACATGCATTCTTATGCCACGAAAGTGTGCCAACATTTAATTTTTATTTTATTTTATTTTATTTTTTTATGTATGTAGTAACAGTCCAGCACACAAGTACTACCTGGCCACGAGTCCGGTGTCAGGAACTCTGTACCTGTCAGACACCAGCAGTAGAAAGGTGTTTAAAGTGAAGTCTCTCAACATGGTGAAGGACGTGGCTAAGAACCTGGAGCTGGTGGCGGGGACAGGGGACCAGTGTCTCCCCTACGATGAGACGCGGTGCGGGGACGGAGGAAAGGCTGTGGAGGCGACTCTCACTAACCCTAGAGGTAAATGCCCTGAATCATTTCACCATTATACTTTTTCATCACAGAGACGCCAGCAAGCAGTTACATTAAAAAGAATATATCAAAAAGTCAGCGTTAGCAACAAATGAAAAATGACCAGCTGGAAATGTGTTTTCTTGTTGATAGCTACATGACTTAGCAAGAAAATGCAGCGGGCTACCGCTGTAAACCAGATAGTCGTTCTTTTAACATTTGTTTTGCATGTCTCAGTCTAACAAAAAAAAAGGTTGTTCATGGTTATGGCTGTTTGCTTTTAGATTTCGGCAATGAATTCACTTAATCCTTCCTGAAAGGGAAAACTGTGTAATCTTTGAGAGTTTACACAGAGGACAAACTAACGATTTATTCATCGTACCTACAGCATCTTACTGTCAGTTATGATGTCACACGTTTTTTATATAATATTTCTTTATTATTTTAGTGTTTTAGACTTTAAGTTTACATAAGGGCAAGTAACATGGTTTACAAAGTTTATTTCTGGTCTATACCATCCTGCAGACTTGTCCTATCTATATATATATCGTTGGGGGGGGGGGGGGGGGGGGGGGGGGGGGGGGGGG
>JAQMYG010000003.1:12313506-12332292 GCA_030014215.1 Clariallabes teugelsi
TTTTTTATTCGCCCCCCCCCCCCCCCCCCCCAATTTAGGCATTTGGCAGACGCTCTTATCCAGAGCGACTTACAAAAGTGCTCTTTTCCGTCATTGCATAGATCCTAACACTGGGTTACTAGGTTACTAACTAGATACCATCAGTCAAACACAAGTTTTTTTTTTTTTTTTTTTTTTTTGGGCCTTATCAAATACAAAAAAATTAGATTTTGTATTTAGAAATTGGATTTTTAATTACATAAAATGTCATAAGTCTGATTTTAAAATGTCCCTTATCTTTAGGCAAAAGAAAATCTTTTCTGTTTAGACCAGATACCCGAAGAAAACATACTTGACCTGCTGATCTGAACATAGCTTAAGCTGCTGACAGCTTTTTCTATAAAGGCATTATGTAAAATCTTGATTATGGCTCTTGGAGAGATGCCCTGCCGCACCGTTTAGTTACAGCTCTCTGAAAAATGCTTGCTCTAAAGCATACTAAATAGGAAATATTCATGATTTCATAAATATTTTATCATATTTACATAAAAGCATAGTCAT
This sequence comes from Clariallabes teugelsi, assembly GCA_030014215.1. Lineage (NCBI taxonomy): Eukaryota > Metazoa > Chordata > Actinopteri > Siluriformes > Clariidae > Clariallabes > Clariallabes teugelsi. The sequence continues at coordinate 12,314,047 of JAQMYG010000003.1, forward strand.
ATTGATATCAATGGCGCTTTAGTGAAATACATCTTTGACACGCTGTATTACTGTATTTTTATCACAAATACTTAAAGTCCTCAGCATTGAAGTTGGCCATTATATGAGATGCAGATTAGAATCTATCCGGACTGTATAATATCACCTTTCAGCATTCTGTCTGAAGTTGTTAGTGAAACCTGCAGTGCAAGGCCAAATTATACAGCCATCATCCATCACAGGCTGGAGATGGCGGGTCGGCCAGCAATGAGTGGTGGTGGACGTTTAGTGCTCCGAGTTGTTCATTGGAGTTGTGGGGCTCTTTAGGATGGGAGAGGTAGTGCAGGCGTCTTGAAAGGGCTTTCGTTTTACAGCCCAGATCAATGCTTCCCTCCATTTCCAGAAATATAGGTGTAATGATATTTTCTCTCCCAAGATTCCAGATCGATGGTGCATGTGCATTGTGTTGTGTGCCGTTCATAAAAAAGAACGTTTGCTACAAAGGCTGCTGATTACAGACTCAAGGTGTAATAGCTGGGCCACCCCTGTTTCTGACTGTTATATGATTGATTAGTCACCCAACTGCAGCTTTTTCTTATTCCTTTGTGATCACACCATTTCTCTCTCTCTTTTGGTCTTATTCTTTATTGTTCAGATGTGCACCATTAAGCAGATTTGTTTCCTTTCATTCATCTTCACGTAGGATGTGTTTGTCATATCATAAAAGTCAGTACAGCTATAAACCTGTAAAGAAATAAAAAGCAGCATATGTTATGGCTTCACCAAGACTAAGACTTACAGTGTTGGCTAAAAGAAAAAGTATTGAGACAACATATTTCATGTATTATACTGTAGTTCTCTAATTAATTTTAGCTTATCTTGCTGAAGAACTGTGCTAATTAGAATCAGCTGAATTGCGAACGTCTGTGGAAAATTTCCATACATGATACGCCGGAGGCAATCAAGCACGCATGGATTGAGTGAGTGACACCAGAGTATCGCAGACGTCTTTTTGCCCATACGGGACCAGCAGCAATTTCACTGCATAAAATAACAAATTATTTAGATTTTCATTCTTTTATGAATCGTTAAAACATTGAATTTCGCTTTTGTCTACCTACCGATAGTAGGTGAGGAAATGTGAAATATATGATACGTGACTATACCAGCTATTTCTTCTACTTCCTTTCTTATAATTAGTTTTTCAAAAATACATTTCTGAGTGAAAACTAAAAAATAACTTACAATTATATAGCGGAACTTTGGCAGAAGAATTAATTTAGTTCTGGAGGAGAATTCTTTAGGCGGAAATACAGATAATGCGTTCCAGCCACCAAAAATATAACCAATATATATCTGTTATATTTGTTTATATTGCATATAAAAACAATCGAAACATTAAGAAAAGACATATGAAGTCAAATATAAAATAAATAGACATTAAGCCTCACTTAACCTTACAGTACAGTACTCCTAGCCATATGACAAGTTCCAGACATCATCATCATACAGTATTTTTGCCTATAAAAATGCTAAATTAAAATGGCTCCCAGACGTACATGCAACTTAGCCATCATTTGGTTCGGTCGTTCATTCTTTCAAAATATAAGTTCTTAAAGCGAAAATTTGAAAGGGAGGGTATTTGTAAGCTGTGGTAGGAAATTCCCGTGTTTCGTTTTGGTTTAGTTTAGTTAAAATTTAGTTTTATTTGGTTTGGGTTTGGTTGAGTACGGTTTGGGTTTAATTTTTTTTTTATTCTCAACATGGCTCCACAATAATCATGAATAAATAAATGGATAAGGAAGGCAGAATTAAAACCAAACACATCAGAAATTATTATATTACTGGTCACAACTTTATGTTGCATATTATGTGCAGAGCCTTGTGATTTAATTGATTATGGAATTTAATCAATATTTTGCTATTAGATTAAATTAATTTAATTTAATTTAATTTCTTTATTCAGAACATCTATTGTTCGGGTAAACTTACTAAAGTTAAATTGGTCTAAAGGTAAAAAGTATTATTATTTACAGTTATTTTTGCAGAAAAAAAAACAGCCCGCTTCCATCTTTCACAAACAAACGCGTCTTACGAGATTATAACTTGTTCTTCTTTTGGGTTTATGGCGATTGGTGCAGTACCGCCATCTATTGGATTAGAGTTTGGCAGATATGCAGAAAAAAAGATCATCGTCTTGTATTAGACACGACATTTAAATTATCACCAGCACAACTTTCAGTGCTTATTAGATATTTAAGCAGGTTTTAATACATTGAAACAATGAAGAAATATAGCTGCTTGAGCCAAATTAGACAATAAACATAAGTGCTACGGAGTCAAATTAAATCTAAACTCACAATGCCCCGAAATTGAGTCGATTCAAATTGACAGTCTACCCATGATTCATAGCTCTAGCCAATTTGTGTCGACGACAAAACAGAGTGTTTAAAATGCGTATCTGTCTGTTTCATTTTCTACTGTAGGAATCACAGTGGACAAGTACGGCACCATCTTCTTCGTAGACGGCACCATGATCCGGCGAATAGATCAGAACGGAATCATCTCCACGCTCCTGGGCTTCAACGACCTGACCTCGGCACGACCCTTGAGCTGCGACTCCGTGATGGACATCTCACAGGTATACGCCTCCGCTTCCCGCATTTTCATCCTGCAGTGTGGCCCTGTCACAAGACGGCATAAACACATCGCCTGGTTGCAGTCTGAGCGTTTGCGACATATATAGCAGCATGAGCACCCAGCAGACTGCCACCCACACCGAATGCTAACAGTCACCCCAGGCAAGGACACGGCGCTCTCTAGAGGCAATAGTGGCTTCCATTAGGGAGATGATAGGATACAGGGTCTGGCACCAGAGGACACATAATAAAGAAATAAATAAAGAAATACAGAAGGCTGATAGCTGTGCTTAACTCACTGAAGATGCAGCTATTATAGTGATTAATACAGGCGCAGGAGATAAAACGAAGAAAGTGATCCAGTTGGATGTGGATTTTGCTTTGGAATAAGTTTTATATACATCATTTCAAATCATTTTAATTTGGGTTTCATTTTAATTACTGCTTATCATAAAAGGCAAAAAGATGTTACATGATAAAACATTGTATTTATTATTTATTTATTTTTATGCTGTATAATGAGACACTTCACTGAATCAACAAAAGGCCAGTCTGAATTCTAAAAGCTGTAATAGCTCGAATAAAATAAATTAATAATAATTTTTAAAAAACAAAAGCAAAATAGACTGCTTATATAACACAATACAATACAATGCTAAAATACAAAGACAAATCGCACCCTTTCCCTCTGAACTAATGTGCATCATGTTTTTTGGAACATTCTTATTTGATTGCGTGTCCAAGCTGTACGGTTTTATTTGTTGAAATCTTTGGTTCGTTTTTATTTTATGTTTATTTAAATTTCAAATTGCTAATGAAAACGCAGATCGCCCGGAAGAGAGTCTTAGTTCAGAGTGTACTGAACATACTGTAAGACCTCGCTTATAATCCAGTGTGTATAATGCAATAATACAGTTAGAGGGTGGGCAGGATAGTCTCGGTGATATTAAGCCGGATCCTTGAGCAGTATCGCATGTTCATATGTCAACTCTACACTCTTTTCCTCCTGGCTTCTTTCAAGTGTGCGTGCATGTGTACAGTATGTGTGTGTGTGTGTCCTAGTTACCATCAATAAGCCTCAGTTTCCAGGATAAGAGAAGCTTTATTTTACAGAAAGGATGCAGAGTGTTAGGGTTAGGCCTGTTCCTCTGAGACACTGCACTCCCCTGACACACACACACACACACACACACACACACACACACTCACACACTGGGATATCTTGACATACGGGTATATGCAGTCATCCTGACACATCTTGACAAATCACACACATGCACACCATCTTTTTTTTCTCCCTCTCCCTTGCCTATTCCATCCCTGTGGCAAACATATAATTGAACACATGCACACACACACACACACACACACACACACATACACTCAACTAGACATGTAGACATTCTTAAGCACTTACTCACACCAATATTCTGAAAGTTCTGAAAACCCTCAGCAGTGATGACAAATCACACTCATTCCAGCCGCAGACACTCAGACAGTAAAAAGCATCCATTATAAAAATTCATGGGCAGCTCGCCGCTCGCTGCTTCAAATACTTCCCGGACTCCCTGCTGCAACACTTTTCCAGACTACGTTTTATTCTTTTCTCTTACCTAGTTTTGTCAAAAATATGTTTTTTTTCCCCTGATTTTCTAGGCTATGCTTATTCATTAATGGGCCATATTTTTTGAATCTTTGCAGCTCTCTACTTCTCAGCACACAAATTACTATTTGCATGTTATTTCCATCCCGTATTCCAAAACCCAGCATGGTGGCTGTTCTTTGCTACTGAAATTTCTTTATGCTGATTTCATCGGAACACGCATCTTCATCTCAGACCTTTCATCGCTGTCATAACCAGACTGATGTGTGAAAGGGGGAAAAAAAGAGATTATTTTATAGACAACGCTGACCAAAATTACATTTTATCAGTTTGGTGAGATAAATTGACCGCAGCGTTCCCTCTACAATTTAAACAGGCTTTAGATGGTTTAGATAATTTGCTTTATTTTTGACACGAGTTAAATACATCACTGTTTGAAGATATAAGCTAGCCTCTGGACATAGATATAGATTTGGGCTTTCAGACAAGATCAAAAACATTTTTCCACAGACATTTTCTATTAAGGACACCTGACGTGTATTACGCATTTTATTATATGCAACTTAGAGTGTGATTGTGACTATATATACACTCCAGGGCAAAAAGTATGACCATAACCATCCGGCTATACTGACTACAGCATTGGTATCATTTCCTTTAACTAGCACTAAGTGGCTCAAACCTGCTCCAACATAACAGTGATCCTGTGTACAATGAGAGGACAGAAGACACAATTTGCCAAGATTGCCTGCACGCAGCGATGTGACCTCATCCTGACTGAACACCTTGAACTGGATGAAGTGGAACGCTGACTGTGCACCAGGCCTCCTTACCCAACATCAGTGCCCAATCCCTAGCACTCCTGAGGATACATTGGCACAAATCCCCACAGCCACACTTTAAAATCTAGTGCAAAGCCTTCTAAGAAGAGTGCGGTATAGTCTAATGTACTGTAACAGCAAAGACTCCCTATTATTGCTCATGGTTTTGAAATAGGATTTTTAATACTCAGATGTCCGCTTACTTTTGCTCATATAGTGTATATGTGTGTGTTCGTCCCTATGTGTGTGTGTGTGTGTGTGTGTGTGCAAATCCTTCCAGGTTTTTGTACTGAATTCCCACCTGCACACTTAAAACCATGAAATATTTAGCCTGGTCTGTTGACAAGGAATAGATTTTAAGAAAAATTTCCTGTCCCTTCTTTTTCCCAGTAATGCAGCTGCTGATAAAAATAGGAGACATTCCCATATGCTAGCTGTCCTCGTGGGTCACAGACCTGTAATGGGGCTTATTACATAAACCTCACTGCTTCAGTAACTGATGCATAGACACAACACAGATGTGAGGTGAAACATGGGTGGAGTAATTTATGTATTTGAGTGTGAGTCTATATATGTGAGCTGATCCTGATAATAAGCACAGCCTTATGGTATTTCAAATACTGAGATCACAGTGGCAGAAATATACCACTTTGGGCCACACTGAGCAAAACACAACCTATAACGTCTCTGAATATTTTTACAGCACAGCGTCTGTATTATGGAATTGAAATTCTGTTCCAGAGAGTGGCGGCAGCTATATAGTTTAGCAGAGCCCAAATCTCAAACTTAGCTTCCCCTCAGACTGCAACACTCCAACGTATCATAGATTTTGCAATAGGAATTTGAGTTTCATTTTATTAATTACAAAATAGCAATTTTTTTATCTCCTTATATTCACATTTAATGTTGAGGAAACTTTTTGAAGGTGGCATGGTTGTGCACTGTGGCCTCACTCCTCCAGGGTCCGGGTTCGATTCCCGCCTCGGGTCTGTGTCCATGGAGTTTGCATGTTCTCCCCATGCTTGGTGGGTTTCCTCCAGGTACTCCGTTTCCTCACACAGTCCAAAGACATGCAGATTAGGTAATTCGGCGTTCCCAAATTTTCCGTAGTGTGTTTGTTTGTGTTTCCTGTGATAGATTGATACCCTGCCTCGTGCCCTAATTCCCATGAGATAGGCTCCAGTCCCGCCGACCCTGTATACAGAATGAGCTGTTTAACGATGAATGAACATTCAGAAAGTATCTAAGTTCCTTTTACTTATAAACAATACATTTTCTCATTTTGTTCATTTTGTTCTAAAGTTTTATTTGTGTTTTATGTGAGCACTATGCCATTTTTTTCCAATTGTGCACAGTAGTTTAATGAAGGAAAGAAGTCTATCAGAGATTTGGTCCAGCTAGAGGAGTGTTAATAAGGTTATAAGTTTGTAAGTAAGTTATTCTTTGTATCTCTGTATTCAGGTTGCCTTTAAAATAATTCAGATTTATTTTATTGGGTTTTTCTTTTTGCTTGTTTGTTTTTGCCAGATGCTGTACTTATCTTGACATTTCTCTTCAGTCTGTGAAATATGGATTTGTCCTCTTTGATGCATTCAAATCAATTGGCTGCTTTTAAGGTCTTCTTTTAATAGAGTTCACAGTATGGTAGCTTGCTTTTGCTTTTTTCTCCCAGTGCATTAAAACATCTTTTAATCAAGCATGGGTTACCTTGCCAAGACCACCACTGAAATCAGATATTTTAGATTCTACCACTAAGAGAGCGCTCACAGTTTGGTTCCTTTCTACTGTTCACAATCATGCACTGTTGCTTTTTTGCGTCATGGAACTGAAAAAAACCATCAAATTTTTACCCTTTATGTTATCTTGTAATCAAGACCTGAGTCCCTAATGGCTAAATTGAAATAATTTTCATAATTAATGTAGTTATTTTCCATTGTAACCGACCTGCAGTCTGATATTCCTGTATAAAGGTTGAGACAAAGATTGTTTCTATAAGTGAAAATCAATTGCAGAGTAACGGAGTCTGATATTGTGTCTTCTCACAGGTACGTTTGGAGTGGCCCACTGACCTAGCTGTGAGTCCAATGGATAACTCCCTTTATGTGCTGGATAACAACGTGGTGCTGCAGATCTCAGAGAACCACCAGGTCAGAATCGTAGCTGGTCGGCCCATGCACTGTCAGGTGCCCGGTCTTGACCACTTCTTAGTGAGTAAAGTTGCCATCCATGCCACGTTAGAATCCGCTAATGCACTAGCCGTGTCCCACAATGGCATCCTCTACATCTCAGAATCTGATGACAAGAAGATCAATCGAGTGAGACAAGTTTCCACCAATGGTGAGATCTCTCTGGTTGCTGGTGCCCCAAGTGGCTGTGACTGTAAAAATGACCCCAACTGTGACTGTTACTCAGGGGATGATGGCTATGCCAAGCATGCAAAGCTCAACTCACCATCATCGCTGGCTGTTTCTCCTGATGGAGAGCTCTTCATTGCTGATCTCGGCAATATCCGGATCCGTTATGTAAGGCAGAACAAACCATACCTTAATCCACTTAACATGTATGAGGTGTCCTCACCCATGGATGATGAACTCTACCTATTTGACACCAATGGCAGTCATATCTACACCCAGAGTCTAACCACAGGTGACTTCCTGTACAACCTGACGTATTCAGGAGCAGGAGATCTGAGCACCATTACAGACAAGAACAAGAACAAGGTGACCATCCGAAGGGACACTACAGGACTGCCTCTCTGGATCATGACCCCAGATGGACAAACATTTTGGTTCACCATCGGTACTAATAATGCCCTCAAGAGCATTGGTGCCCAGAGCCAAGAATTAGCCATGATGACCTACCATGGGAACTCTGGACTGTTGGCCACGAAGAGCAATGAGGATGGGTGGACTACTTTCTATGAGTAAGTAACAAAGCCTTTTATACATTTCAAAAAAGCAGTATATCATTGGACTGCAAAAACTAATCAGCGACATAAATTTAATCATAAAGTAAAATAAGTTGAAGAGTTGATGATTTGAAAATATGTAAAGTAGAGCAGTAGTGTAAAAATTAATTCTGCTCAAGTGCAGGAACTAATGTGAAATTTTCTCGAAGGATCTTTGAAGAAAAATAACTTGTCCTTGCATGAAGGAAATACAACAGCCATCAATATGAAGCCATTAGAAAAGAAAGTAATTGAACATTTGTTATTTGTACATGTTTCATAAGCTAACGAAGTAGTGGCCTGTAGCGTTTCATGCATTAAAAATGTTTTCGCTTTGAAGTAGTACCTGTTAAAAACCAAACGATTTTTCCTTGGATTTCTACAGTGATATTGATGTTTAGACCCATTTGATCAAATGTGTCAACTTTTTGAGAGGCTGTTTTGAGGTTATATTGACAGTATTAACATTTGTAAATGGTCCAGACATGGACCAGCAGGTTTCTGCTGCTTTGTGTCTAGAGCATATGAGTGTGCTTTGAATGTGTTTAAATGGTTTTTGGAGAATGTTTACGCCAAGAAAAGGACATTTATGTTTTGTTACTACTGTACCATTGCAGTCACCTCAGCTTGACAAGTATGCACGACAGATGTTGGAGCATTTGGAACATCCTGTTATATACTTAAGAAAACTATACTGTATACTGTAGTGTAAGCACAGGTGTGAAGCAGAGAAATAACATAGAAATATAGTATAAGGACTTAAAAGACGCATGAGCACTGAGGGTGATTCATCCTTTGTGGGATACACTGCATAGCTTTTTGAAAAACAATACAAAATTTACATTTATATAAACCAAATCATTTCGCCAAAATATTTTAGCATTTGTGGGTTTTTAACACACTCGTGACTCGACTCAAACATGCACCAAATATTTTCCATCTGTGTGCGATATTAATTGCGTAATTTGCGTAAGAAATGCGGTCAAACTGTTTATATAGAAACTGCCCAAATTCCATAAGGAGAACATGGAGTTGGCACTCAATAACATACTAAATAAGAAACTGATTGGAAGCAGAAAACTATTTTGGTCAACACCCAATGAGACTGTGCTGCTCATTACAGACAAAAAAGACCCCAGGTTTAGAATCAAAAGCACTGACATTGATGTAAAAATACTGGAAAAAAGGGAATGGTTTACCATTTTACATTTGAAGCATAGTATAAATCATATTCTGTTAATAGACATTTTTGTTAATGCATGTTGATAATAACACATGTAATTTTGAAGAGAAATCTTTTAACCAAAGACTTTAAACTATAATTAATTTTTAATGAAAGCAGTCAGTGATTATCAAAGAAGTCATTACTTGCAGCCCTGCTACTTTTTCGACCTAGAATTGGTTGATATGTGATTAGACGTCAGAACTCACTGGTATTTGGACAGTGTAGTCAGCCAGATTGTGCAGCCAGACCACACTTTGGCAAGAGATTTGGCCATGGCTCAAGTTGCCATGGCTACGCTAACAGATCAAAGCTGAAATTGGGACATGGTCAAATAAATATGGTCAATTAAATCTGCCTCTGTGCAGGGAACGTATTGGGTTTCACAGCTAATTTAGATGAGGCTAAAAAGCTTCAGTATGTTTCATATTCCGGGGTTTAATGTGTTTATGCGTGTTAGGGTTTTTTCTCCATGTCTTTTCATTCATGGGTGAATTTTGGATGAACTGAAAGACCCATTTCCCCAAGTTTATTCATATGTTCTACTTCATACAATTATAACACATAACAGTATCCAAGTGCAGTCATGTTTCCTCGTACAAATAGTTTAATTAGTATTTAAAATAATTAGGTATATACTTACATCAACACGATCCCCAGGTGACCTGGACAACATTGATCACCAACTATACTCCAGCAAACTGCTGACAGGTTCATGGGCACCCATGGCTCGTTTATGCCTGTGGGGACGAAAGGTCAGGCCTTCTGGTTCAATCTCAAAGAAAAGCCAATCCAGTTCAAAGCATTGAGGACCTATGGGATGCACTGAATAAACAAGTCCGATCCTTGGAGGCCACACCCTCAGAGGCCCATGCGAAGTCACGCCCCCCAAAAGGCAAGAGCCGCCCCAATAGCATAACTTAAGAACTAAGTGGTTTTAATGTGGTGACCAATCGGTAAATATTAATAAAACATTTCATGCACAAAATTCATATTCCTAATTTGCCATGTTAGTGCCACAGAGTAAAATCAATATATAAACCAAAACACACCGTTGTGCATCTTTTGTGCAAATGAAATCAGCCTTGATTGCACATGCTTCAATAAACTTGCCTCCACCTGCCAATAGAAATCCCTTTAAAGCCACATACACACCACATACATACGCAGCACTTTGTTCTAACCCTAAAGTACATATATATAATTTTTTTCCCCCCTCCCCAAAATAACCTTGGCTGTTGCCGAAACATACTAGAATTCTTCTGTTTTTACATATGTTTAATGAGAAGCCGAAAATAAGCCACGGGCTCCTAGAATAAATCAGCAGTATTTGTTTCTCTGAACGTGTTATTTATTTTGTTCAGATAAATTGGAAATATTCTAATGGCAATTACACCTTTCCCCTCCCTACTATTTCTTTATTAAAAATGCAAGCTGTCATATGTTGTTTTTTTTTGTTGTTTTTTTTTAAATAAATGGCTTACAAACCACATTAGCTCTGTAATCGCTATTAGAAGTGGGGGAAAAAAACAATAATTAACATTAAGAATGCTTCACTCTGTGCTTTTCAAAACAATTTAATTTTACTCAGACATTCTCCTCCTAAGGCAGCATGAAGTGGTGTTTTTTAAATTAATAAATAAAGCTTTTTTTGTATAATTAGTTTTGAAGGTTATAATGCTGCCTAAAGAATCACAGTTCTCATGCACCAAAGGTGGAACAGATCTCAGTGTTTATCTATGCACTCTATCCTGTGCACAGTGCAGGCCCTCTGAGTTTATCACAGCCACCACCTGAATTCATTACGGCCTTTTCAAGCCAGTTAGCCTAAAGACACGTGCAAGCTATGTCAGCCGGGATTTGTGCCAAGACGCTTTGCAAAGCCGCAGAGGCAAACACAACAAAGGCATCTGCTGAGCTGTCCCCTCCATTAGGCTTTATTGGAATCTCTCTGTAGTGTTGAGGATGCAGATGTGTATTTGTCACTAGAATAGAGTTCTGAGTGTTTGTTGCAAGGACACAAGCTAATTTTTACTTTTAGTAGTAGATTTGTAAAAGACAATGAGGCAGTGAAGCAGCGAGAAATATCAGGTCTTTGATGCGGGGGTGGTGTGAAAGAGTTCAAGTGGAAATGTGTTTTTGGTTCTTTGGAGCTACTAATAAGCATCACAGTATGAACAGAAAGACGTTCTTACACACATCCTGAACTTAAGCTTCTTTTTAGAGGGCTTACGGAGACAGTAATCATAGAAAAGTATTGATTAGTGAAGAAATCCTTAGAACATTCTTTTTCTCAAGTACTTCCTACAACAAGGGTGTTTACATGTTTTAATCTTTACTGTGTATTAAGTTAGTTATAGATATTCATACAGACAAACTGAAATAGCGGGGAAGAAAAGGCAAATGAGCAGGTGAATGGAGCAAAAGGAAAAAAAGCGAAGGTTCTCATCCGGAGAAAGAGAAGAAAAATCTTTCAAGAATATACATGAAATAGGCGCTCTTACAGTATGTCCAGGCTAGATTTGGAAATCAGGACGTGAAGTAGAAGCTCCTGGACCAGCAATGGACCCAGATGGGACAAAAGCAGAATCATCAGGAGATCACAAGTTCAAATCCTATTGATGTCATGGCCATCTGTGGTTGCGAGTCCAGCAGAGTAGCACTGGCCCTAGGTGCAAGGCATAGCATTATTCTTTCCGGTGTTAGTCAGAGCAACACATAACCATTTCTGGGTATCTGTGAGCTACAGTAGGTAGTGGGTTCCTCAGAAAGTGTTCAGCTGCTCTGGGACTTGAACAATATTAGGAGCATTTAGAAACGTTTAATATGTCTAAAAGGAAGAGGAGGGCTAGCTAATGGGTGGGATCTGGCAAAATGACCAGATTGATTAAAATTGGGGTGAAAATGCAAACAGTGGAAGATAAACTGGTCACAAATTGTTGCATTCCAATTCCTTTTTTTGTTTGTTTTAGCAGTCTTTTGTGATTTGTGCTGGGGCTCGTTAACTGTATCATGCAGTATATTTGCCTTTCAGAAAGACAAGCCACTCTCTTGTCTTGTCCAAGTAGGGAATTTGGTCTGCGCCTCAGTCTAATAACTTCCATAATATTAACTTCCTGACACTCGGGTCACATAGCTACCGTAAGACTAACAGGAGCTGAATTGCCTGAGAGCTGGTATATGTATTTAATAGCATGAAAAAAAAATACAATATGTGATCCTGTTGCCTCTCTTCATTCCCAGCCCATTTTCTTGATCAGTGTTGAAAAGTAGTGCTGAGGCCTACTATTTTATCTCCCATTACTTCTTTTCATGAAAATAAAAGAGGACAACTCCATTCTGCACTTAATATCGCACAGTGGGTTCTTCCAAAGCGCTTTTCACATAGCTCAGAAGTCTTTACCCTGCAAATCAGATCCAATTTCTGTCAGTATCAGCACTTCCTCTTCTGTCTTTCATTTCGGCTGGAAGAGACCGAATGGGAACGGTAGCCGGTGCTGCAGACCGGCTGCAGCCATCACTACTACTGCTTTGAAAGATATTAGAAAAACAAGATGTTCTGAGATCCCCACAGGCTTCAAGCGCGCACCGCGAGATGTTCTCGCTCATAATTTTCGGGGACGGGTGGTGTTCAAAGAGAGCCGAATTGGTGGTTTCGTTAAGCTGTGTGTTGTTCTTTATTGTAATACGGTTGGTATGGAGGCAGTTGTGTAAGTGCTGTCGTAAACTTAGCTCACCTGCAGAACTCTCTCCCTCCACAGGTATGACAGTTACGGGAGGCTGACGAATGTGACCTACCCTACAGGCAGGGTAAGCAGCTACCGCACTGATTCTGATGGTGCCGTGCGGGTGCAGGCTGAAGGCTCCAACAAAGAGGACATCATCGTCACAACCAACCTCTCAGCCTCAGGAACATTTTACACGCTCATGCAAGGTCAGTCGCCCGACCTGTGTGTAAAGTTACGGATGAAATGTTTCCGAAATTTTACAAGGTTTCACATTAAATCTGACATTGGTATATTTTGTCTGTAATCCTCTATGTACTGCGTTTGTGCGAATGTGTGTGTGTGTGTGTGTGTGTGTGTGTGTGTGTGCATGCTATAAAATGTGTCAGGATTCTGCCAGCTTTCACGCCTGTTATCTTCTATCTTTTTTCTATCTATCTTTGATACTTCTGTTTTTCTGTAAGACAGCAGTGTGTGTGAATGAGATTTATTCATTTAGCTGTTTGAACTGATACAACACCTACAACACACACACACACACACACACATACACACACACACACACACATACACACACACACACACACACACATACACACACACAGACAGACAGACACACACACACACACACACACACACACACACACACACAGAGCAGTCCCACACCCTCGAAACACAATGCTTTATTTTTGTGGCAACCCTAAATATGTGGAAAGCACTGTGTTTTCCGTTGACAGCCAGGTCTCTTTGCTTTCACATGCAGAGCTTCATGAATAAAAGAATGAGTGAATGTGCTTTGGTATTCTCGCTCAGAGGAAATTCCCACATCACACGTCACACAGTAAGATAAAAGCAGCTATATAGATTTTCCATCCTTTCGCTTCACACACAGAGGCTCTCCTGTCTGCCGTAGGAAACCACTTTGCTTTTAGGACAAAGGGACATGTTCAAGGTCATGGGTCGTGAGCATAATCTTGTAATTTTCCTTGCATACTTTGGCATTTTGATATCCTGCTTTGCAGCTGACCAAACACTCCATCGATTTCCAATAATTGCCTTTGAACTCACCATTTCCCTCGGCTTTATAGTCGAAAGATGTTATGATTTTGCCGTTCTCCCACAGGCAGTGGATTTCAAAGCTCACCTTTTCCTATGTTTCATAGCATCTGCTGGTTCAGGCAAAAAGTTAACGTTTTTGTACAATTCATTTCTATTGGTTTAATAACCAGGCTGTTTCACAAACCACAGATCATTTTAGAGGTTTTAGTCTTGGTCTGTGTCTGTCTGTAAAGGTACAGTAGGTAGGTACAGTATGTAGGGATAGGTTGGGTGGGTGGATGTCTTTTTAGGACTCAAATTATTTATACTTTATACTCAAATAATTATTTTTTTTTTTTTGCAAAAAAAAAAAAGTAAGCTTTGAACTTGTTTTTGACCAAATATGACAGTGACCACATTACAAAAAACACTGTGTATCCCATAGGCATAAATTATGGAGAAGTGTAGTCAAAACCAGCCAAATCCCCAAATATCATATAATAAAAGAATTAATATGAAACAGCCTATTTGCAAAAATAAATAAATAAATGGGGGGAAAAAATCAGTGCATGTCCTCCAACACGCCATCAGCCCCCCAATGTTGAACCAAAAATGATTCCCTTGGCACCAAAAAATTATCACATGATCAGCAAAGCAAACATACCGGCTCTGCAAAAAGCAGCTGCTCTGAATGAATGGAATGTGTTTAATGGATTTTCGGAGAATGTTGAAGCCAAGTAAAAGGACATTTACAGTCTTCGTGCCATTGTGGTTCCCCCAGTAATCATAAATTTCTATGATACGATGCCATGGTCCACACTGACCTGTTGCTGATGAGGGCAATGCTCATGATGTATTGTAAACTGTAGTTTTTTTGGTTTTCAATATTTCTCATGGTCTTGAACAGTCTTAGTAATGAAGCATAAAACTTTCTTTCTTATTTCAATGTCCTGCCAGTATAAGTCACTGATTTTATCCAATTCTGATTTTTAATTTTTTTTCTAAGAACTATAACACACAGCACGCACAAATATTTTTACAGCTTTGATGAAAAATTCTATTATATATATATATGAATAAAATTGACAACTGAAAATTAAATTAAATGAAGAAGATAAAGGATATATCATGTGCTCCCTCCGAGACACATGATGCTCCTAGATGACAGTCGGTTCTTTTTGAACACACGCAGCATTAGAGGGTAGGAATAAAGCACAGGTGCCCGTGATTGTCTAGTGCCACTATGATTGATGTGTGAGGGCATCTTCCCACTATGAGCATGGCCAATCTGCTCCCTAGACTACTGTATACGGATGCATGTAGCAGGATTCAGACTCCCAATCTTTGGATGATAGAAGGAACGCTTTTCTTTTGAGCACAAATTTTGAGAAATATTTTTCCATTTGTGCTTTTACACACCATTGTGACTTAAAGAAATCTGTTTAAAAGGTCTTATTGTCTTTTTTGGAAAATCTTTCCACTGTGCTATCTATCTGTCTATGTATCTATCTATCGATCTAACTAGAAAGCATAAAATTAATCCATGTTAGGGAAAATGTGGGAGATTTTCTTGATTCAGATGTAGATGTTATAATGTTTGATCCACTGGTCAGTGCAGAATGATGACCTTATGCTGCAAAACTTTACAGACACTGAGAGAAGGGAGAGAGAAGAAAAGGAGTGTGGGTGCAGAGTCAGTTGCTTGGCTGCTAATTAATTCATTCTTGTCTGCTTTGTAACTGGACACCGTTTTGGCTTTGCTCATGCACTGAATCAATTGGATATAGGCATCGCTCAAAGGCACTGACCTTCTGGTATTTATTATCACTGCGTTCAAGTGTGTGTGTGTTTTCAGGAGGCTGTCTATATATTTCTACTTACTTGTATAATAATTTTTAATCCTTAATATTTCCTGACAGTAATGTACACGTTTAAGTACATTAAAATTATGTTCAGACATTAAAGGCGGCCATGTTTCATACTGTTCTGATTGTGAAGAGGCATCGTTTGATTTACCTCATTGCTTTCTTATCTTCTCCTTTACCTGTTCGAACCATATTTATTAATGCAAATGCACAAGGCATGCAATTTTTCTAGATCATTACATCTGTTACATTAGTGTGCATGCATAACAGGTACAGTAATTCCTTCTTATTATGCAATCATTTAAACTGCTTGAGTGTCACTTTACGTTCCATGTGAAACATATGTTTTCACAAGGGAGAATTAAACCGGTTGCACATTTCTGTTTAGGCTGAGAGCACTGCAGCGTAATAAGTGCAGCTCTCATCAACTCATTAATTCACAGTGGCCAGTAATGAGCATTTTATTCATGGTGGACCTTGTGAAAGTGCTGACTGACACTTACTCATGTGTGCTGCATCGGAGTCAGTATTGCATCTTCGCTTTCCTGCATTAATAGCCTCTCTCTTTCTTTTTTCTGTGTCTCGCTATCTGTTGTCAGTCTGTTTATACCGCTAACTCACTGAAATGTATCTGTCTGATAAGGCACCTGGTAACAGAGAGATCCGGGTGCATCCGCATACCTCCATGACTGCTGATACACAAGTTTACTCCGATATGCCCCTATATTTAAACCTCTTATTCTTTTGTAAGGCTATTCACACCGTGAGATTTTTCTTTTTTTCCCCCAAAACCTTCTATCTTCATTCAGGTACTTTGTTTGAATTCCAAAATCTTTTAAGACAAAACAACTCAATCGCTTATTGTTCTTTCTACGTTCAGACAAAATAAAGTGCGTACCTGTGTTAAGTAATTAGTCAAAACACAACTGGTCTTTTAACCTTAAAGATATTACAGTTAAACTTTGGATTGTGAGCATAATTCGTTCTGGAAGCGTGCTTGTATATCAAATCACTCGTACTGTATATCAAACTCATACTATATTTATTAAGGGAATAATTCGTTCCAAGCCCCAAAATATTAATATATAATGATTAATAGACAATATAAAGTTAAAATAAAATAAATTAATCTGCACTTTACCTTTTGAAAAGAATCATGACTGGTGTCAGATGATAGAAGAAGCAGGAGCAGGGGGGCTACTGTGTAGGGCGACACACATGCACACACTGATGGAATCACTCCACTCCGACAGAGAGTCTCTGGTTAGTGCATTAGCGCATTACGGCCTTATCCAGAGCGACTTACATTTTTACATCATTATACATCTGAGTAGTTGAGGGTTAAGGGCTTTGCTCAAGGGCCCAACTGGGAAAATTTGGTAGTCATGGGATTTTAACTTGGGACCTTCTGAACCATAGTCCCCTGGTTACTGAAATCTTCTTCTTTTTGTGCGATTTTAACAAGGAACCCCTCTAATGACACTTGCTTTTGTTGTTAAACAGATTCAACTCCCGCACTGCTACAACCTTTTAAACTTTTTTTTTCTTCACAGTCAGTCACTACACTTCTTTTTTACACAGAAAAACATTACACAGAATTTAAAAAATGCTTTACATGCACGCATACGTGGTCACAAAGTTATAGTAAACAGTACACACTGAGACTGAGTATGGGAGATGATTACCCATAATTCCACAGCGCGAGAGATAGCGTATACGCACTACAGTACTCGTATATCAAGACCTCGCTCGTTTAACAAGTTTAATTTTGCTCGTCTTGCAAAACGCTCACAGACCAAGTTCCTTGCAATCCACGGTTCCACTGTACAACATAACCTATTAAGCTGGTCCTAACACACCTAAACTGTAACTTTTCCTTACTCTTGTAATTTCTCTATAGATCAAGTCAAGAACAGTTACTACATTGGACTGGATGGCTCACTACGGCTGGTCTTGGCTAATGGCATGGAAGTGTCACTGAACACAGAACGACACCTGCTCTCAGGTACTGTGAACCCAACTGTCAGCAGGAGGAACGTCACCCTTCCAATAGATAACGGCCTCAACTTAGTGGAATGGAGACAGCGGAAAGAGCAAGCCCGGGGACAAGTCACAGTTTATGGACGCAGACTGAGGGTGAGAATCGATCTCTGGCTCTCTCTCACATACATACACACACACACACACACAATTGAATCACACTATTCTGTAGTGATCATCAGTAACAACTCTGAAGGGTTCTTGGCTTGGCTTCAGGGGTCAAAGCAGCATACTTTAAAATATATATATATACACTGTGTATATATACAGTATATATATATATATATATATATATCAGGGCTTGACATTAACTTTTTTGCTCACTGGCCAATGTGGCTAGTGGATTTCCGGAGTCACTAGCCATTCA
>JAQMYG010000003.1:12332392-12348919 GCA_030014215.1 Clariallabes teugelsi
TTTTTTTGTTAAGTACATAACTCCACATGTGTTCATTCATAGTTTTGATGCCTTCAGTGAGAATCTACCAATGTAAAGAAAACACATTGACAGATAGATGAGAAGGTGTGTCCAAACTTTTGGCCTGTACTGTATATATATATATAAAGGTTTTTTAAGCTGAAGTCTTGTGCACAAGAATTTAATGACGAACAAATTAAGTAGTAAAAACTATTTCATGCTGCCAGTAACCGGTTACAGGTCAATAATTTACAAACACAAAGCGACTCCAGATACATACACTACAAAAAATACATAAAAAGTCAAACTGATAAATCCTATAACCTCCTCCAGGCACTGTACTCACTAGAACAGTTTGGATTCCTGAATTACAATTATATCAAAATAAGTAAAAGTTTATGTTTATGACTTGAACTTGACCTTACTAAAGCCATAATTTTGTTCTGTCAGTAATGATAATTTTCTAATATTTATTCTGTTTGAGCTTGAGTGTTATACAGTCATGTGTAAAAAATTACAGTAGTGCCCCCTCTTTTAATGAACTGCAACATATATATATATATATTTTTTTTTTTTTTTTTTACCATGCTCTTATTTATTTAACAAAAAAGAAGCCAAAAAAACCTGAGTACCCCCTTACTGCATCCAGGGGATTTGAGAGGGTAAGTTGCAGTCAGGTGCTGCTAAACATCAGCCCTTGATTAATTGATCATCAGCAGGTGTGCAGACCTCTATAAAAGCAGAGGTTTGGCATTTTGCCGGTCTGTAGCATTCAGGTGTGGGTGTTAACCAAGAGGGAAAGATGTAAGCAATGGTATTAGAGAGGTGTTGTTGCTGCACATTTTTTTTTATCTTGTAAATCCAAATCATACACATGTACTTATACAATGTGGCATAGGCATAGACTTTCTTTCCATCTGAGAAACTTGTGTAAGGAATATACACAAACAAAATAACTAATTTAGATTTACCCTTCATTGCCCACTGGCTTAAAAGACATACTGTACAGACTTTGTTTTTATTCACCTACTCACTCACAGATTATAAATCTCTGAGGTATGACACATGCCCACGCACCACCTCTAGCACATATAGAGAAGTGCCCAGTGTGGCCTGACAGATACACAATCACAAACACACCTCCCACAAAGTCAGTCTGGCAGCGAAGCCCTCACAGTCAGAAATAATTCTACACGGACGAGCATGTTGCCCCGGAGTTGGCTGGATTAATTTTGTACGGCTCTCGGATGCACACTGAATCATCTTAGCAGAGAAGATTCTGTTCTAGCCACAGTTGCATCTTAATTACAATCTCTCTGACGCTCCTAGACAGTCTTGACGACCGCACCTGTCTTTTTGAATGATGAGCTTTTTTATGACGGCATCGTTATGCTCTGCCCTAGCCGAAGCGGGCATGGAGCTGCGCGCCAAGGTCACAGAGTGTGGGTGAGCTCTCAGTTTCTCTCAGCGGTCAATCCATCATCGTGCACCATCCTAATTTCTGACCCTGAGGACTGGGTCAACAGCTAGGGCAGCGATGAATCCCATGATGCTAGAAACCCAGAGGCTTTCCTCATTGTACCACAGTGACACCTCCATCCATCTCCTCAGTGCATCTCAGCACTAGTTGTGCAGAAATTCGCCTTAGAAAATGAGAGTTGCCGCAGACCTTGTTTTAGCCACAGGCGAGGTTTTGCTCATGGGAAAGAAGACGAGTCGTGTCACTCCAGCTTTGGACAGCGTCTTGCAACCTCCGGGGAAGTAATAACTGAATCAAAGTGTGCGACCCAGTTACCGGCACGCTTTGACCTGCACTTGTCTGCCAGGGCGGTAATAACACACATGATAATGGGAAAACCACTTTAGCCACTACACAGTACAGCCTTCAACATAATTCAACCCATTTGTGATTTGAACCAAAGCATTGCAGCAAGTCAAGGACACTGGATCTGGATGTATTCACCATGAATTGCTACACGTCTGCTTTCTGTTTGTGTAAGCAAACGTGATGCAGGGCCGCAGGCAGAGTGGTTTGTAAGCTCAGGCAGCGTAGCAGACAGTTGGTCACAAGGTGCCATTCAGTTTGTGGATAGCAGCTGGTTTAATAACCCCGTGTTGTGTCTCGAGGGAATAGGGAAAATGTATAGAATAGGCTGAGACACCTTGAGGTGGTGTGTTTGTGTGTGTTGTTGTGGGTATGCCTTTCTCGGGAGATGTGGAAATAGAATAGAGGATGTATATATGCATGTGTATGAGTAAAATAAGGGGCATTAGGACAGGACATGTGCAGTTAAGGAAATAGAGTGATGTACGGTAATATGTGTTGGTGTGAGCAAATACAGTAGTGTCAAAACATCT
This sequence comes from Clariallabes teugelsi, assembly GCA_030014215.1. Taxonomy (NCBI): domain Eukaryota; kingdom Metazoa; phylum Chordata; class Actinopteri; order Siluriformes; family Clariidae; genus Clariallabes; species Clariallabes teugelsi. The sequence goes on from JAQMYG010000003.1 coordinate 12,334,751, forward strand.
CTATAGATGGAACATGTTCTACAGCAAAGCAGGTCATCGGCAACCTCTGTGATATCTCTGGATTATGTGTACCGTGGTTCCATCACCGTGACAACCGCGCCATTAGGAAAGCTCACGGCTTCTGCTACCAGGACATTACCATTTTTCTTTTCTCCACGGCAGCATAGACACCTCTGCCCTCAAGCTTCGAAAGTGTAAATGGGGAAATTCTCGATTTACCGTGACGCTAAATTGCATAATAACATAAAGCTACCCTTGAAGGCTTAGTAACAAAGCATCACCACATTCTCTTTTGGATATTTCAGGATGCGTTTTATTATTAGAACAGTGTCACATACCACCACCAAAAAGACAAAGTAAACATGCAGGCACGCTTGTTTGCTTGAGGAAGCGGGAAAAACGAAAAATCGCACTGAACAAATAAGATTAGTGTTCTTATCAGAGGAAAACCCGGGACATGTTTCAAATGGAAAGCACAGACAAATATTGGAACTGCAAAACAAAAACTTGAATTTAGTGAGAACACAAAAGACAGCCATTTGCAAATTTGTGAGGATGGTGAGCATCCAAGTTCCATTATCAGTGGTGATTCATAGAACAAAGGATATCCATCACCAAAACAATCCACGGTGATTTATTTCTGTGTTAAACAATTTCCTAGTGGATTTATTCTTAGTGATTTACACTTACTGTACATTTAGGCATTTGGCAGACGCTCTTATCCAAAGTGCTTAAGTTTCTGTTATTTGATAGATTAGTGATTAGTGCGGATGTAGCCGTTTTAGAATTGATTTATCTGTCTTACATTAAATACAGTTCATATACAGTCCCCTGTACTGTAGATCTGTTTTTCCTAAGCCAAGCGCTTTTAGCCAATTTTCAGTTCAATTTAAAACATTTAAAACCTTTGAGTGGACTCTCTAGGGGCATTATTATTATTATTATTATTATTATTATTATTATTATTGTCCTTAGTTTTGCAGTCTGCAACTCCTCATTCTCACACTGATTTAAAAAATATCCACTTGGTTTATAAGAAGAAGACTTCAAAAAGCAAAAAATACTCATAATGTTTGACTTGCATTATTATATAATGTGCAGCTAAAGAGAGAATAGAGGGCACTGACTTATTCACATCAGTAGGGGTGGAAGACATCAGACAAGCTATGACTCTGCTTTTTTCTGTACGTCTTGCTGGGAATTCATGCTTTCCTTTTAAGAATACAATAATCCTCTCAGTTAGGCATTAGTGACATTAATTGGCCCTGGTGTAATTGGTCCTTTACAGTACAGCGATATTTGAGAACACTTTCACACTCTTTCACTTCTAGCGTCACTGGACAGCAGCCAACAACAACGAGAAAAGCTGCTTTAAGACTTTGCTAAGACACGCAGTACGTCATGCCAAGATGGGTTTCCGTGTACCTGGAGTGATCAGCTTTAATCATATTTAATCCACCTGGGTCAAGGGAAATGGTGGTGTTTTTGTAGATTTATTTAGGTACCTGAGCAGATAAGGCATTTTACAGTTGCTTGGTTCAATATATCTAGATACAAGTAGTCTATTACTGTAGAAACATTTAAGGTGACTTTAAGGTGGTGGATATTGTTTCCATCTCACAGCTCATGAATTCAGGTACAGTAACTGCTTGTGTCGGCTTTTGCATGTTCTCTCTATCTGAGTTTCTCCCAGAAACTTGCACTGCACTGTGCATTGTTCCTAGTTGCGAATGAGTTTGCAGCTAGATGTATGCATGGTACCCCGTAATGGACTGGATCCCAATACCATGTGGGTTTCTGCCTCATGCCTAGTGGATCCACTCTGGATCTAAAGTAACCCTGAACAGGATAAAACAGTTCCTGAAGATGAACAAAAGAAAGCACATTCAAGTAAAGCATCATTAATAATTCACAGATATGACAAGAAATTACTAGAGAAATGATAGAACTCCTAAAGTTGCAAACAGAAAAGAATCCATTGCTTAAAATTCTAGTATGATGTTAGAGCAAACCTCAGCTAGAGTGTAGATGGGCAACATTAGCAGACAAAGCCTGACTGAGAGCCATTTTCCTCCTCTTGCTGTCCTTCTGCATTGACTTGGATGTGTCCTACAGATTAGCACCTCCATATGAGTGAGTCTTTTCTCTAATCTCAGCATGTGCTTGGGTCAGAAGGCCCTTTCCCATTAGAGTGGATTGATGCTCAGTGTGATGCCATTTCAGTCCTATAGTGAGTCTTTTGACTACATCTACCTTTCAGGAGTACCACTGATTTTCCCTTCACATTTCATTTTGCTGGGTAATTATTTTGTAAAGGCATGGTGAGTGACTTTTAATGATCAGTGAGCTTCTTTCATTCTTCGTGTCCTGACAGGAGGAGAGTCAACAATTTTCTGTAGTTCACCGTGCAAGAAAAATATAAATATATATGGGAAACGGTATCATTTAATAATGTATGTCAAAGAAAATTTAATTCTGAGAGCTAACTATGTATGTCAGGTTTAATTATATTTTCTGTCACCTTCAGCATTAAAAAAAAAAATCAAATTTTTCTTTGACAGGTTCATAACAGAAATCTGTTGTCCATGGATTTTGATCGCATCACCAGGACAGAGAAAGTGTATGATGACCACAGGAAATTTACTCTGAGGATCCACTACGACCATGCAGGCAGACCTAGCCTGTGGGCACCAAGCAACCGGCTGAACGGGGTCAACGTCACCTACTCCCCTGGCGGGCATGTGGCTGGCATTCAAAGAGGCACCATGTCTATCCGAATGGAATATGACCAAAATGGAAGAATCACTTCACAGATATTTGCAGATGGCAAGTCATGGACCTATACTTACCTTGAGAAGGTAAACAACTTTGGAATCTTTGTAGTGATAAATATAATAATTACCATGCTTGATTAGAGAGTGAGTTAAATTGCTCAAGACCCTTTTACCCCATCTCAGTTCTTTTGGATTTGTGTGGTATTATCAAGTTTTAACTTAGCAGTTAAACTGTCTGATGCGCCTTGCTCACATTATGCATTGTTCCTGCTGACAGCTTGACAGTATAGTTATACCCAAAGTAGCAGCTTTTTAGAAAAGGTAAAATGTCTCCGTCTTGCTAATTAGAAAGCAAGTTTTGCAAATGTAGGACTACAGGAAGGAATGCAAATCTGAGTCTTAGGTTTGATTTTTAAGTATGGTTACCATTAAACCCTTTTCACGTTCTTAAAAGGCTGTGAGTCCCATTTGGGTTGCATTCGAAATGATTTCAATGTATCTTTCATGAACCTGGAAAGGTGGACTTTCAGAAAGGTCAAACTCTGGAATGTGCTGCTTCATTAAAAAAGACCACACACATAATCCTAAAAAAAAAAAAAAAACGATCTCCTTGACCTCTATATTAAGTAATATTATTTGCACTCATATCGTGCAGGGGTTTCCAGGGCCGATTGTACTGTTGCCACCTAATGAGAATTTGCCCTGCAACATTTTTCAGCCTGTGTTTCAGTGGCCTATCAGGCTATTTTTAATAGCTTGAAGCCAATGTGTGACACCCTACAGTTTGTTGCGTAGTTAATCACATAGCAAAATGTGACTCCTGGGCTCGTAATGACCTTCTCGTCCATTGGACAAAGAATGTACCATTTAAGGAATTAACATTTTCAGGCAGTTTTCATAAATGTGCTGCAAATTACCATGCTTCATTGACTCAAACACACTGTCGCTTTATTTTTCCCTTGGCAGTCCATGGTGCTACTGCTGTACAGCCAACGACAGTACATCTTCGAGTTTGACAAAAATGACCGTCTCTCATCTGTCACCATGCCCAATGTGGCCTGGCATACACTAGAGACCACTCGCTCTATTGGTTACTATAGAAACACATACAGGCCCCCTGAGGGCAATGCCACCGTGCTGCATGATTACAGTGAGGATGGTCTGCTTTTGCAAACTATTCACCAAGGCACAGGACGTCGGGTCATCTATAAATACGGCAAGCTCTCCCGACTGCTTGAGATTTTGTATGATACTTCACGTGTTGCCTTCTCGTACGATGAGGCGGCAGGCATGCTAAAGACAGTGAGCCTACAGAGCGAGGGATTCACCTGCACCATCCGCAACCGGCAGATCGGTCCACTGATTGACAGGCAGATTTTTCGTTTCAGCGAGGAAGGTATGGTCAATGCCCGATTTGACTACAACTATGATAACAGCTTCCGGGTCACGAGTATGCAGGCCGTCATCAACGAAACACCACTACCTATTGATCTGTACCGCTATGATGATGTATCAGGTAAAACAGAGCAGTTTGGCAAGTTTGGGGTCATCTATTATGACATTAATCAGATTATTACCACAGCTGTAATGACCCACACTAAACATTTTGATGCCTATGGACGAGTCAAAGAAGTGCAATACGAGATCTTCCGTTCACTGATGTACTGGATGATGGTGCAGTATGATAACATGGGCCGTGTGGTAGCCAAGGAGCTAAAAGTAGGCCCTTATGCCAACACCACACGGTACACGTACGAATATGATGCCGATGGCCAGATCCAGGTGGTGTCCATAAATGATAAGCCTTTGTGGCGCTACAGTTACGACTTGAATGGCAACCTGCATCTTCTGAGTCCAGGAAACAGTGCCCGTCTTACACCGCTACGCTATGACATCAGGGACCGCATCACACGGCTAGGAGATGTCCAGTACAGGTTGGACGAAGATGGGTTTTTAAAGCAAAGAGGCAATGACTTTTTTGAATACAACTCTGCAGGCTTGCTAATAAGAGCTTACAGCAAGGTTGGTGGATGGAGCATAAAGTATCGTTATGATGGTCTGGGCCGAAGGGTGTCTAGCAGAAGCAGTCAAGGACATCACATGCAGTTCTTCTATGCTGACCTGTCCAGCCCCACCAGAGTCACACACATGTATAATCATTCCAGCTCAGAGATCACGTCACTCTACTACGATCTGCAGGGCCACCTCTTTGCCATGGAGCTAAGCAGTGGCGATGAGTTCTATGTGGCTTGTGACAACATCGGGACACCGCTGGCTGTTTTCAGTGGCTCAGGCCTCATGATTAAACAGATCCTCTATACGGCATTTGGAGAGGTCTACCTGGACTCTAACCCCAGCTTTCAGCTCATAGTCGGATACCAGGGTGGCCTGTACGAACCCCTCACAAAGCTGGTACACATGGGCCGCCGTGATTACGACGTCTTAGCCGGTCGCTGGACCACACCTGACCATGACATCTGGAAGCAACTCAACAGCAACAACATAGTGCCCTTTAACCTCTACATGTTCAAGAATAACAACCCCCTAAGCAACACACAAGAAACAAAGTGCTACATGACAGGTAAGTGCTTTTGCCATTTTAAGCTTAAAATACCCTGTAACCTCTATTTGGTCATGTGCTAATTTAATGGAATATTATACAATTTATAAGCCTAAAGCTTTCACCAGAGCCCTTTTTGCAGCGGTGGGCATTTTTTTAGACTGAGCTCCAGGGCTCAGCCTGGGGTATTTTATGGCCTTTTCTGGCTCCCCAGGTAACATGACTGTGCGCCGGCTTCCTCCGCCTGTTTTGTGTTCAGCTCTCTGCTCCAAAATATCTCATCATTCTTTTGTTGCCTCAGAGCATGAGTAAGGTAAATAGCAGCGAATGCTCCCCAGCCAGAGAAGACAATGGGGGCTTTACAAATCAGTGCCAACGGCTGTTGTATCAGCTTCTCCTTGCTTGGAAAGCAAACAACTATTTTATTGGAGGAGTACAAAATATTATAGGTCTGTTTGTAGTATGTGCCAGTGCCTTTAAGCAGCCTACTTTAGGCCAAAATCAAAGCCCTAGTTAATGCCATTGCTGCCAAGACGAAATTAATGAGTGAGAATAGTGACTATTAGCTGTACTCATTATTTTGGATCAAAGCCTAGGGTTTGAGTTTTCCCTTGTGGATATGATTGAATTGAACAGTAAGAAACTGGAACGTATGGAACATATGAACACTTTGACAGCAAAATGTAGTAAATGGTAAATTTTTGTACTTTTGCCGATTTATTTTTGTCTGACACACAAGGTTGTCGTTAACAAAACATTTCATTTAAAAAATGCTATACTGTATACCTTTTATTTTTTATTTAGGAATATTATTAATACTAACCTGCATACTTAAATAACCACGAACACAACTGCAGGCTGATTTATCTGTTGTGACAAAACTGTGGAAGGTGGAGTTACAGATTTTTGCTTAATAAATTCACACTAAAATAACAACAACAACAACAACAAAAAAAAGACAATAATCTTTTTTTATTAGGGCTTTTTAAGACCCTGGTGACTCCAAAATAAAAAAGAAGAATTCAGTATTGAACTCAGTATTGCTATTAGCTTCTAATACGTTTTGCTTCATTTGAATAAAAGTTTTTTTTCTCAAACTGGCAAAAATGTTCTCATTTCGCTGTCAAACTGTTCATACGTTTCCACATTCATACGCTCTACCTATAATTGCCTGCGATTTCACTGCATTGCATTTGCATGCTAATAGTCTTGTACATTAGCTATGTTTAACTTAACATTTAAAAAAATTAACAATGAAACACTCAGAGATGGTCATTAAGCTTCGAACTTTCTCATTAATGCTGGCTTTGGTTGAGGAACCACTAAACACACTCTTTAGATGTTTATATTCAAGAGTGAATTCCAGTGTTTTTGTTTAATTGATGATGCTGACATTTCTGTCGCATACTTGGAATTATTCAATTAATTGCCGTGTAGCGTGTTTCTGTTTTAAAAGAGGCTTCATTAGATAATCCAGGCAGAAATAAACAAGGAGCTCCCGAAGTGCACTTCACATGAAGTGCACTTTGAAATGTAGTGATGCTGTTGATAGACGTTAATGACGTACAGTATGGTTCATTCAGTTTTCATCATACAGTGTGAAAGCAGTTCAACATTTGTAAACAATTCCATCACATTTTTTTTTTCTGATCTTAGAAAGCGTGAAACATTTGACTCGTGAGAAAGTAGAAAATGTGGAATATAACCGAGCAGAGTGATGCTTACCAGCAGAACCAGACCTGGAATGTCACTCAACTTTATGTGAAGTTTTATTAGTATAGTGTGCCTCAATGACGTGCTGGGAATTATCCTCTTTTCTTGAGATGCAGTAATCTCTGGAGTATTCATCATGTTTAGCCCACCGTCACACTCTAATCAATTTTCCATTGTAATGAGTGTAAAGCGAGCTTATTTCAGGAAGGGAAAAATCACTTGACCTGTGTCCTTCTTCTTAATGAAAAATTGTTTTGCAGTGCAGAAATCAGTGTATCAGCTGTGTGGAATGTTTGTGATCTTGCATTCCTAAACCGTTGTTAATGCTGTTCGTTGCAGATGTGAATAGCTGGTTAGTGACTTTCGGCTTCCAGCTCTATAACGTCATCCCTGGCTATCGCAAACCTGTCACGGACGCCATGGAACCCTCTTATGAACTCATTCATGCCCAGATGAAAACTCAGGAATGGGATAGCACTAAGGTAAGCAGACACATACACATCTATAGACACATCTATAGCAGACACATCTATAAAAATGCTGGAAATGGGTTTATACAATGGGTTAATGGGTTTATTATGTTATTTATATTCTAAAGCATGGGGACTTAGGCAGCAGTGCCAGTCCCAAGCTCAGTTAAAGAATAGGAATGATGAAACAGGTGAGGACATCCTGGATAAAATCTGCGCCAGCTCTTGGCGGATCAACTGATCTGATGTGGCGACACCTATGATAAAAGGGACAAAAAAATTATACACTGTAGGCATTTATGTAACTACCTATAACTTATTCAATAAGAATTTTCTATACCTATTCCTAAAATTAATCTCAATAACCGTGTAAACATCTGATTTCACTTTTTTGAAGGCTGTACTGTACAGTATGTTGTCATATATTGCTGGTCCTGACACAGTAGGTTACCACTGTTGGTGTTTTTTTGTACATTTTGGTCCCTTTGGGTTCTACTGTAGGTTTCAGTGTGATGGACGTTTCGCTGTGATCCTTAAAAAGAAAACTACTTTTAAAATTTATTCACAAGCTCAAAGGTTTCCGTTTGTTTACAAAGGTTAAGGTTTGGTCTAGGCCTGGTATTAATTAGCTGGAATAATGTTTGTCAGTGGAAGGTCTTGAGAAGAATAGTAAGAAATAAATTCAGTTTCAAAAACCTTTTATTCGTGCTAACCCGACCCTTTAGTTTTGTAGCCTCGGAATGGAGCCCAGTGTAATCAGTTCAAATCAGTGGCTAGTATGCCTGCCCTCTGCTCCTGCTTCTCAAACTGAGGGTCAAAATAAAGAGTGCTTGTAATAGTCCCGCCATTAGGGAAATTCATTCCACATTTCCTTCCCCCCACCGGCCATTGATTTCAGCTCGGCTTTACACACCTTTCTGTCTCCCTTTTTCTTTCGTCTTTCACTTTCAACTCTACATGGTTGTAGACTTATCAAACCCTCGTGTCTTCTTTGAGTTACCTGAATAATTTAGAAGCTGTTTGTTTCGCGGATCAGGTCACTCCCCGAGAGCAGCTCGCATTAGGCGTGCGTTGACGGCTGTGTTTTTTCTTAATGTCGAAAGACAGACACCTTGTTCCCTTGACACAGCCACTGCCTGATTTCAACCTTCAAGGCATTCTAAGAAGCATAATAAGAAAAGGGACATACCAATGTAAATGCCTATCTGTCTTGTTGGATATGAGATGTAGAGATTGTATACAAGTCGCTAGTTTTTTCACCCGATAAGCACTTCTGGCATTCGAAGAGGCCAGAAGTCATCAGTAAAGTCTGAATTGTAAATGGATACACCATAATAGACAGACGTATCCAAGGTTTCAGATGTTTGAGATATGAGATTTTAAATGTGAAGTGATGGATCCATTTGAAGCAGGCAGCTTGATAAGGTTGGCATGGATCGCACCCACACTCAAGGAGAATGAGCGAGCAAGCTAAATATATAAAAACAGGTAAAGAATGTTCTTTCGGACTATCTGAGGTATCGTTTAGATTCTTTTTCAATGCTTTGATGGCTTTACTCAAGTCCAAAACAGATCAAACAAAAAGCACTGCAGCAAAACAGAATGAATCAATATTATTATCAAAGTACAGAAGGACTAGGTCCTTATAATATCATGTTAGATATAAAAACACAACGCTGGATTTTAAATAAGAGAAAATATGAAAATATGAGAAATAAAATAAATCTGTTGATAATTTTATTCATGCCTATTTTTACTAAGGACATTTTTATATGATGTTATTTTAGATATGTGGTTAACTTTGCACAGCATTAGGATAAATATGCTAATACGGAAAAGGAAGCCATGTTATCAGTATATTCACTATATTAACATTAACTTTTAATTAAATAATTTTTCAATAGACAAATTAGATAATAAACCGAGCAAGTGCCTTTCTTTTTCCTTGTGATCGTTTCTATGGCACGTACTCCCAGAAACGAGCTATGTGATGCTATGTCATTCCAATTCGAGTTAATGTCGACATGTTTCCGAATTAGCTTTAGTGATTTCGGTTTTGTTGAGCCTTTTGAATCGCTGTGGTGTTTTTGGTTTGTTAATCTGTTCGGCGCATACAAGCCACCAAATTTACAGGACCTTTTGAAGGCCACACAGACTCCAGAAGTCAGTTTTCTCTTTCATTTGCTCCGAGTGCTTCAAATCCAACTTAATGAAATCCCTTTTGGAAAATAGTCATTACAATATAATCACGCGCACACAGTCTTGTCCCAGGCTGGATATATTTAGCTGTTTGATTTGCCAGCATGCACAGTTATAAATCCTAGTTGTTGTTTGATTAAATGTTCTGAGCTTGTCATGAAAGCATTAGATGATGAAACCCTGCTGGCTAGTCTAATTTCTGTGTGCACTTTAATTATCACTAACTTGACCACATGATAAGACTCTTTAAAAGTTGAAAGCAATGCAATTTTCAAGACTTGTCAGATCTTTCTGTCTTGTTCTTCTATAAACAGCCACTGCAGAGTTGAAGTCACCACAGGATACTTGGTATATATAGAGTATTGGTCTCCACGATATGGATGGACATGGTTGTTGGTGCCAGACAGGCTGACCCGAGTATTTCCAAAATTTGGAATTTCACTTACCACCATCTCTAGGGTTTATGAAAGGTCCTGGAAAAAAGAAAATACCCAGTGAGCAGCAGTTCTCTTGGCAAAATGCTTTGTTGGTTTGAGCTTATAAAAAGGCAGTGGTACTGTAACTCAAATATAATCTCGTTACAACCGAGGTACACTAAAGAGGATCTCTGAATGCACAACATGTTGAACCTTCAAGCAAATGGGCATCAGCAGCATAAGACCACACCGGAGCTTTTTCCTGTCAGCTAAGAAGAGGCAACTGAGGCTACAGTTCGCATGTGTGCATCAAAATTGGACAATAGAAGATTGGAAAAATGTTGCCTGGTCTGAAGAGTCTTGATTTCTCCTGAGACATTCATATAGTAGGGTCAGAATTTGGTATGAAAAAAATCATGGAAAATCATTTGGTATGAAAAACTCATGGATCCATCCTTGGTCTTGGGCTGGTGGCGGTGATGTAATGAGTGTGAAATATGTTCTTGGCACACGTGTCTCCCTTAGTACCAATTAAAATTGAAATGCCAAAGTCTACCTGAGTATTGTTGCTGGACAGGTCCAACAGTGAGTCCACCGTACTCAAATGAACCTCCACAGTCACCAGATCTCAATCCAATAGAGCTCCTTTGGGATGTGGTGGAATGGGAGATTCGCATCATGAATATGCAGCTGACAAATCCGCAGCAAATTCATGTTTCTATCATGTCAATATGGAACCAAATCTCCAAGGAATGTTTCCAGCACCTTGGTGAATCTACTGTACAAAGGAAGAAAGCAGTTCTGAAGGCAAAAGGAGGGTCCACCTAGTTCCAGCACCTAATTAAGTGGCTGGTGAAAGTATTTCAACTGTAATTTTACATATTCCGAAGTTTCTGTTTCCTTTTCAAAGGACATTGTTGTTACTCCGGAAATGAGACACATCAAGAATATATTAATTCCTGACTCGTTAGTATAGGTGTTGCTACTTTATTACTCATAAATCAGCCCAACCCCACTTACGGACATTATTTTCTTTTTTTATTGGAAGGAAATAAATGATTCTAATTGCTGGCCAAATTGCTTTTTGAAAATATAATTATGGGGTCATTTATGAGCTTTTAAAGAAGCTACATAAAAAAACCCACTAATGGCCTCTGCAAAAGTAGTGCTGCTCCTATGAGGGTTTAAAGTAGGCTGTTTGCTCCATAATGCCCATATTTCATTTAAAGTATTTACAGCGATAGAGGGGAAGGAGGAAAGAGCCACTCATTACACATGTGACAATAGCGCCTCCATTTACTCCAGCAAGATGGTACACTTTTAGAGTAGCCTCCAAATACTTCAACTTAGTCTCATACAGGAAAAAAGCATAAAGCAGGGGGTTGTTTATCAAAAAAAAAAAAATTGCTGTAGTGGTGCAATAATTGGGTTCCATTATTGCAAATATGAATAAGCATTTTATCAAAATAACATGAAGAACTGCTAAAAGGTTTCTTCAGCTTGTTTTGCACCAGTGAGCATTCACATGTTGTAGAAAAGAGAGAAACGAGGGGAAGAGTAGTGGTATGACTAATAGCAGGCTCAAGGTAGAAGTATTGTGCCCCTAAAACTTCAAATCAATTCAGAGCAATTAGTGGTTTGAGATTATGCTAAGGAAGGGAAAAAATCCTGTAGCACTTCTTTGATTGTACATTGATCTAATGATTACTCACACGGACAGGGTAGAAGTACAAGTAGACCGTCCACCTCCTTAATACTCTGGACGCATTAACATTCTTACCCTGCCACCTATAACTATTTTTGAAAGATATATCTGCTGTCTGAGCAGCCTCGTTCTCATGCCGAAATGACTGCGATAGCTGTGGAGTAGTGCAAAAATAGTGTGTACGGCTTGTTTTGTACTATATTCAGCAGAAGAGCAGCTGAATATGCAGCAGAAAAATGACAGAAGTATGTTGCCTGATAGTCCTGGTGGCATCCACCATTAGCTTCTGACTTTGATTAATGCCCTGGATGGCTGGTCCTGCAGGCACTCTGACCACCATACGCTACTTGAATGATGCATCTTTTTTAGACCTGAGAGATCATAGAGGTAGACCCTAGGACAGGCGATGTCATCCCTACACCACACACACGTCTGTATTGTGACTAAGGTCAGAGAGTTGGCGTTCTACAAATTGGGGTGGTGAGGTGTGAAATGTTTTTCAGACAGTGTGTCCTGCCAGAGACACCTAACAGCTGAACGCAACTTAGCCTTCCGCTCACACCCTTACTTGCCAAATTGGGTAGGTGGGGGGTCCCAGCAAAGAGAAAGATATAGGGAGGGTGTTAAAGACTTTAGGCTCTTCTTTATCCATTCATTCCAGACAGGAGCTTCTTCTTTCTAGGGTTTCTCGAAAGAAGCTAATCATTGCCAGTGTCTAGCCCTTGCTATCTCACCCTACTTTTCCAGTGTTGTTGACTGGAATTTTCTGTTTTTGCTTTAATATTATCACTGAAGAAGACTAAAAACAGACGTGACCATTTTGTAGAAGAACCAAGTAGCTCTTGCTGAAGAATTACACGGCCCTTTTTAGTGACAATCGTATTTTTAGAAAAGTGTTTACCGGTACGTTCATACAGCTCGCCACAGTACAGAAAGGCTTATCCTGAACAGTCAGAACATGAAAATTAAAAGTGTTTTGAAGTGGTAATGAAGCAGACTGAGAACTGGACTGTGAGAGAGATGAGTAACTGAACATGGGGAGAAAAAAGACAGCTTCCTGCTGAGGTCACCCACCCTGCACCAGCCATCAGTTACTCCTGGGAGTTAGTTACTCCTTAGAGACGGGTAGTGCAATCAAGCCTGCTGCTACAGAGCAGACGGGGTGAAACCAAATGCAGATATTTTGGTGTGCCTACCACTAGTCTGGGTTAAATAATAACGTCTTTCATTTGGATAGGGCCTTTGTCAAACCCAGGGCTGAGTTAACAATTACAGATTATTAACTGTATCATAGAGCGAAGGGCTACCATGAGCGTTGATAAGACGGCTTATTTCAGCTGGGCTTTAACCAGAGAAGAGCAAGATGATTTACATTTAAATCAGGTATGCATGAGATATTGTCATGGCAGGAATAGTGGCAATTATAGTATATGTGGAAACAATTCAGTGAATATACTGGATGCATGCATGGATGGATGGATCGATCACTTGAGCAACGCCTGATTGGAATAATATAAGCAATAGCTTAGTGATTAAAGATGGTTGTAAGTTCAGTAAGTCCATTTACCTCACCTGCTCAGTTGTATACTGTCTCACTTCTAGATTACTTCGTGTAAAGCACCAGGCAAACAAAGTGGTAAAGTAGACAGTGGTAGCCTGGTAGTTAATCTGTTGGACTAATGATTGGGTAGGTCATGGATTCAAACCCCATCACCAACAAGACACCAAGAGTCACTCCGGATTAGGGCGACTGGCAAATATTTTAAATGTAAATGTGAAGTGTTTCTAGACGAATGCACACATGATTATTGGTCAATTTATATTCAGTATCATTCTGTGTCATTGCCTCCAGTAAATCCTGAGTCAATCACTCATAAGTCCTGCAAAATACTAAAAAATAAAGCAGTATACAGTACTGTGCAAAAGTCTTAGGCACCATATTATATGCTGTACCAATTTTGTTATATATGTTTATCACATCTGTATAATTATGTACAAAATCATTCAGTATTTCCATATATAACTTAATAATTAATAGATAAATAAAAGTACAGGAGAATATATGCATGGCTGTAAAAAAAAAAAAAAAAAAAAAAAAGACAGACCAGTTTTCAGATGGAAACTAAAAACCTAATGTATGTATGTATGCATTGATTTGCATGAAAATAGAAAGGAGCGAGTGTGACAAACTCATATTCTCCAGCATGCTCAGTAAAACCTAACAGCTGTTTTCTTATAAAACTGCACAAATGTGTCTAAAACTCCTGATTTTAAGCAACGAGTTTTCACTCCAAATATTGACTGTTTGTTTTATTACTCTTTATTGCTCTTT
>JAQMYG010000003.1:12361296-12371669 GCA_030014215.1 Clariallabes teugelsi
ATAAATACCGTACCGTGCCATTCATACCGAGGTATTACCGTACCGTGAAATTTTGATACCGTTACATCCCTACAAACAACCAATTTGTACTTTCTAGTTATATTTATCTCATTTGATGTTCTAGTTAGAAAATAAATATAGAACAAAGAATATTAACAATGAACTATTTTTTTTTCCAACAACAAGGTAAATCCAGAAAAACATTACAAGTACATTTTATTCATGGAAATTTGTGGAAAATGTTAATGTCCAATCTTGCAGAGTTACTGCTGTTTGTTCATTTGTTGGTTTGTTGGATTTCTAACCATTGTACCTTCATCATGTGCAGCCATTCCACATGTTAACCTGCTACAAAATGAGATAGTAATAAATGATTTCCACTGCACCCCAAAAATGCACTAGTATAATTTCAAGCCTTTCAATCAAGTAATTTAGATAACAAGATAGATAAAGGTTAGATATGGTAATTTATAATATTTTGTGCTATATAGAGATAAAGCAAAAAACACCATATTATTTAAGTTGTTAACTTTACTGTCGTACTTCAGGATGGTTTACAGATATAGGTTGAATGTTCCTATTAAAATGTCTAACTATTTGCACTTCACCTGTTTCAGATTTCCATCTGTCAGCAATATCTGGCTCAACTTACTAAATATCATTCTTTTTTATAAAAATATGAATTCTTCCCTTCACCACCTTTTATATACATTTTTTCCCCCCGAATTCCCATTTTCTTTCTTTGTGCTGCAATTTAACATCCAGTCGCTCGTCATTTTGCTGATCCATACAGTTCTGCGTAAACATGTTTACTGTCTCTCTAGCTGATTCAAGCAGGTACTCTGCCCCACTCAGCTGTTTAGTCTTCTATGTCAAGCAGTCCCAACCGCTCAGTTGCCATAGTACCAACTTCCTCTGCAGCAGTTCCCACTGCACCAAGATGTTGTGCTTCTTCACAAAATATCCTTACTGCGCCTTTCTGTTCTTTAATGGTGGCTTTTCTTCTCTGCCTCCTTAACCAGATTCTGAAAAGGCTCTCAGAAGACACATCAGCTCCCTTTCCTCAGAGGGCTGACAAACTCCTGGACCCAATCCACAAATTAATGATAACAGATTTAATGAGGTAACTTGCAGCGCTGCTGGTGCACAATATAATGAACCAGGTGCATCTGCATCCTTTGCACAGTCATGGTACATTGTATGGGGTTGATATTTTTTTAAACAAACATTTATTCAAATATTATTCACAATTCATAGGGTTTGTTTTAATCCTCCTGGGAATAAAACACTGACCAGCGTTACTTAACCTTCTGCGGATCACAAGAAAGAGGAAGTATAAAATTGATATGGTTTAGCTTCACACCCATCCAAAAATGCATATTTGTAAAGTATTTAAATTCACAATCCTTAATATTTAGCTTGGGAAAATGCAATTTCTTCCACAATCATTCAAGTCAAACTGGGACTTATGCAAAATAACATAGCACAGTTACGAGAGTAAAACTACCTTTATTTTTATATATAACCCCTTGCTACATTAATGCATTCATGACAGTGTTTCACTAGTGCTTGGATACCATCAAGGTAGAACGATTTAGAGCCATGATCGATCTGACCCATTCATGTCTGAAATGCTGGCTTTCCAGGAATTCCTTCAATGGCACAAACATGTGAAAATGGCTTGGAGAGAGGTCAGGAGATGTGGCAGTAACACCCTGGAGAGTTCCTGTAATGTGCAATAGGTGTTGGCAAGTGATTGTGTGTACAGATCCCACTGACAAATGTGTCTCTTCTACAAGTTGGTGGCAAGTTATCCATTGATTTTCAAGGACCAGTGCGTTCCACTCACTCAGTGTTCCCAGGGACAACTGCAGTGGGCTCCGAGCCACCTCGGCTGGGATCATCACAGACGGATGTACTGCCTTCTTTAAATCGTTTGCACCATTCAGATTCAAGAGTCTCATCACGTTACTGTGCTTTAAGTCTTCCATACATGTCAATCAGGTGTACGCCGACATTTATGAGAAAGTTTATCACCAGTTTGACTTGAACACCTCTTAAACATAACAATGGACCATATTGGATAAGATTTTTCTCTGTCTTCCATGACAAAAATGCACTTCAACACTCTATGATTTTATTATGTCCATGTTTTATCATGAACATGTAGTCGAATTTGCTATTTAAAAAAAATACAAAAATATCTGTCTATACTGTCAGTTATGGTTTTTAGAAAGAAATTAAATCAGCATCAGTCAAGAAAATCTCTTTTAAATGCATGGTAGTGCCACTTCATACTGTAGCTCGAGGGCCCCTGGTACTGTCTGGGTAGTGTGGATGTACAATGCTTCATTTTTTCCCTTCTTCACTTGGCCTTGGTTAGGTTTGTTTTTGTGTTCTTGGTAATTTTGTTTAACCTTGCAAATTTTTAACTTTTAAATTATTAATAGATATATAATAAAGAAATATCCTTAAAATGAAGTTAAGAATGTGCAAAAACTGTGCGAAGTCCAAAAATCAGATGGAACAAAATAAAAATATCTGTATGCATGTGTGTATTACATTGAAGCAGTTATATCGAATACATTTTCTCTTTGCCTCTAACAAGCTGGGTACATTTACAGTATTATAAAGTAAGGCATGTTAGTTGAAAAAGTAAGTGCTAAGACAAATGATTTGTGTGTGCCATAATATTTAGCATAATAATGATATGTGCACTATTAAAGTGTTTAAAAAGTACCTGAGCCTTTTTTCCTGCAAGCATCTAAAATAAATATAGAAATATATATAAATCTATTCTGTTTACAAACCCATGACAAGCCCAGTTGTGTGAAGGTTCATATCATTATTTTTTGTGTCGGCATTTAAACATATGATGCCCTGTGACCTCTGTCAAGAAATTATGTTGCAATTGTGCTTCAACAACAAGGACACTCATGCAGGACGTGTAAAAACCGACAGATTTACAGCGGTCTCTGACATCTGGCAATGTCTGTTCGTAACTGTATTATATGTTATAACCCAGAACAACATATTGCTTCAAAAAAAAAAAAAAACAATACCTGCGTGCGTTTCCATACATGACACCCCTATTGTAGGTCTGAACAAGTGTGCTCATGCTACCGGCTTGACACACCTTTTCTTCATCTATAAACTTAAAAATACACACATCAACCATGTTCGATGTAACCATGGATACGCGAAAATGCACTTACTGTACATACATAACACATGGCTTTTATTCCACATGCAAAGCATTTTATCTGTCGTTATATCTATATTAAAGAAATTACTTTTTATTATAAGTAATTATATTAAAGAAATTATTCATTGTTTAATTTGGCGTACATTTCATGCAAGTAAAAAAGTACAAACTTTCTCAATAGAATATATAGTGGTTGAAGTAATTCAGGCTTGGACCCCCAACCCTGATCAGTAACAAAGAACCTTAACATTTCAGCCATCATCGTTACTGATATAAGACCTGCTTTATTTGTTGCATGAACACACACCCATAGAATAATTTAGATCAGCTCTTTTAAATAAGTTTGCATCTTTCTGATGTATAGAATTGCATTATCACTGTGTGTATGTTTGGCTTGTTTCTTTATTTTAGATTTGACTGTATTTTCTAAAATATGGAAATAGTGCGAATAGCCCTAATGAAGCAAGAGAGATTTTGGGTCAGGAGTCATATTGCGACTTCCATTTAGCTCATTTGCTGTTATGAAGCCATTTCTCACCTGCAGCTGAATGGTCTTGGTGCATGCTTCAAGTCGGCAATCTAATTGTGCAACTGCTAGTTCAATAATGTAAATGCGGTAAACAGATCTGATGCCAGAAAAGCAGCCTTGTGTTATGACTTGAAAATCTCCTCAAGAAATGGATTGGCATGAATGCACAAATGCATCTCCATACACAGATTTGTGTGCATGGAGATGCATACGACTGCACATAATTATTTTTTTTTCTTTAACAAAACAAAAAAAAAATTCCAGACCAGAAATGTCCTTAGAGGACCAGAAACCCCAGTGTCTCTCCATGCATGATACATTGTTGTAAAAGGTCTAAGGGGTGTTTGAGCAACCACTAAAAGGTCAAATTTGTCCAGACATGTCAGGAATAAAACAAAACCCATGCATTTTGCTAAGCGGAGGCTACTTAGCAGCTGGCCATACTGCTTTTTCCTGAAAGAAATATCTTCCCTAGGAAAAAAAAAAAAGATATTGTCATTAATTATTTTTGACATCTTTTAGTTCTCGTGAGCGGTCCCTCGGTTTAAGGTCAAGAGAACATTATATCAAAGCTCAAGGACTGTACAGTATGTGGGACATACAGCAATGTTTTCATTTTAAAGAGCAGTATGTCCTACTTACCACAGTGCTTAAGCACAATTTCTAAAGTTCAGCACATCACTTCAATTTTATTATTGTGCTGTAAATGCAGATAGCATTTTCATATTCGATTCAGAAGTACTGTAGTAGCCCACTATCAGGCTTCATTAATTTGAGATTTTATGAGCATGAGAATGCATGAGGAAATCGGACGTATTTTTAAAATTATCATTATTCCCACTATCACTGTAGTACGCAGCACATGAGAGGTCTGTTTCATGTGTGTCTGAATGGAATAGAATAATTACAGAAATGGCAAAATGACCTTGAATATTTTTAGCATATGTGAGCTATATAATTTTTAAAGCTTGCTGATCTGATTTGGTTGTTCATTTAGGGTTTTTAAAAATATTATTGTTGATTAATTGATATATATGCTGTACATATGCTGTATAAATAATAATTTTGTAAGGAATTTAAAGCATTAGGGCTGTACTGGGGTGGTGTCTGGCACCAGGATCCTTTGTGTGCCTTAAAATGGGGCCTCCATGGACCAGTTTTTTTTTTTTTAATTCCCATGTTTGCTTGATCGGATTGAAATCTTGAGCTTCGTGCCAAATCAGCAGCCTTGGGCTTCTTTCCTGCTGGTTCCTGTGTACAGTTGCCTGTGATGCGCTGAGTGTTCTGGTGCCTTTCTATTGCAGCCACCATTGACTTTTTAGCAATGTGTGCTGCATTGGCGTGAGTAAGCCTTGGGTGCTCATGATTCTGTCACTAGTTTGCTGGTGTATAATTACTAATCAGTGTTAAAGTGTTCATGTAATAGATGATCAGTGTCAGTTATTTGTCACCGGAAATAATTATTCAGGATAAGGGATGGATTTAGTGTGTTCTGGTTCCTCAGTGGCAGCATGGTGGCTTAGTGGTTAGTACTGTCACCATGCACCTCCATGTCCTGGGTTTGATTTCCAATGTCCGGTGTGTGTACATGGAGTCTGCATGTTCTCCAAGTGCTTGGTGGGTCTCCAAGTGCTTTTTCCACTCACAGGCTAAAGACATGCAGCTTAGGCTAAGTGGCACTGTTGTTCCCTGGTTGGACTACAGAGGTTCCTAAATGGATGGATCGATGGTTCCTCAGTAGCATGACATCCTGTTAATTTGACGTGTTATCTTCAAGCTGCTGTAGGATAAGAACCAACTTGCCTTCCGGCTTTAAATGGTTAAAAGTATGGCCCGTTGTTTATTAATTAAATGAAATCTGTATAATTAATGTTGACAAATCCATTTGTTATAAAAGAAAAGGACATGCGCATGCTGTTTAAGAAAAAGAATAAACTTCAGAGTGGTACAGTAAACCGACTTTGCATCAGGCTGCATCACACTACACTTTCACTTATTTTCCTATAACAGCATCCTGTTTTATTCCTTACTTATCACATACTGTACGAAGTTCGATGAAGGAGAGTTCAATTGAGGTGAAACATGCTGAATCATGAAGAATGAATCATTTTTTCCTTCCTAGCCACATGTCTCTGACTGAATTCCCCTTGTGCACTTTATGCTTTGTTGCTTTTATTCACTGCTAATGCTCCGATATAAAGAGACGTCTCCGGAATAGGAGTTGGAGTGAGTAGGGTCACAAACATACAGTACTGTATGTAGGCTTGCATGTGGGTTTGATCTCAGGAAAAGTCGATGGTAATTTGAATGTATATGGTTCTGGTAGTGTACGTATGTACACTGCAGATTGCAAAAGCCAGATAATGTGTTGAATGAAACAGTAATTACACCCCAATCCACACGAAAACAGCTGACAGGTCCGATGAAGCCTTTTCGGAAAACAAAGACACTCACAAACAAGAGTTATTATAATCACAGCTACGTTTGTGAATGTGTTTTAATTTAGATAATAATAAATGATAAGAGTGCTTTTGTAAAGCTTCTCTGTAATAACACAAGAGTAGTTGAAAACAATTATTTTGCATGTATTTCATGCCACACAGGTCTTCGAAAGCATGTCCGTCAAACTCCTATTCATTTCCAGATAATGGAAAATTACAGTAAGACGTGGCACGTATAAAGCTGTTAACAAGCCGCTGTTACGGTTTCATCACATTCAAGCTTCGCCTAACGCATACTGTATGTGGATGCAGTAGAGTTTTCGAAATAAGCCCTTGTGGAGGTTCTAACCACTGTAATTTATAGCAATGCTAATTAGTGGGTCCTGTCTCCATAAACAGAGGTAATTATTCATGAATTTGTATAGAAATGTCTCCTGAGAGAGCAGCTGTTAAACATCTCTCTAAGATGAATTAGCCTCTGTGCAGTGTAAGCACGAAATTCCGTTCAGGTTTAGCATTTGTCCATTTGCCACAAACGCGCACCTACGTACAACCTGTATCTGTTTTCTAAACGGTTGCTCCAGTGCCCTCTATACTATCCATCTCCATACAGTATATACCTTTCTGCAGTGTGTGCTTCGCATTTTCTTAAAGACTGAATCTTGATGTGTTTCACTTATAATAATAAATTCTCAGCTGTTTATGGACCAACCATGCCTTTGTTTATCTAGAGGCTGCAGGCTGTCTCATTATCACCTTCACAGCCAAGCTTCTCACTGCCAAGGGACCAATCTCATGTATGTTAATCAAGGTTTAAGCAGAAGGCTGCAGTAGTTTGTGGGCATACTGTTGGCACAAGAACTGTACTGTGCCTCGGTGTGACCATGCTTGCAAAAACACGCAGCTCATCAGTACTCACTTCTTTACTAATTCATATTCCATCTATGGGAGAGAAAAAAAGATTGCGATATATATATATTTTTTATCTCATCCTTTTTCACACCTCATTGGCATACATTCAGTTGAAATTAGTCCGGGATGTTATAAAGCATGTTGCACCATCATTACCAAATGGTAAAGACATTTGGACAGATTGACCTTGTGAATATTAATTCATCAAGACATCTTTGTAAAAGTCTGGGCATGGTTGCACAGCCTGCCATGGGTGCAAGGCACGGATAGGATGCCAGTCCACCACAGTATACCCTCCACACCACATTCACACCTTTTTAGAGCAGCCACTGCTCCCTTTGATTTTGGGACAGTGGGAGGAGCCAGGGTAAAAGGACACAAGGAGAACATGTAAAAACCTTATGTTAGTTTAAAAAGAGAAAATATTATATTATTTTCATAATATAAGATGTCCAGTGTCCTGTTACCTGTACAAACAAAAGTAATTGATTCCACTGTAATTTAATTCACATGCAAATAAAGGTATAATTTTCATATCTATTATGATCTGACCTAGGCAGCATGGTGGCTTAGTGGTTGGCATTGTCACCTTGTACTTCCAGGATCTGAGTTCGGTTCCTGCCTCGGGTCTACTTGCATGGAGTTTGTATGGTCTTTTCGTGCTTGGGTCCTCTGGGTACTCTGATTTCTTCCCACAGTCCAAAGACATGCAGAGTAGGCTAATTGGTGTTCCCAAATTGCCCATAGTGTGTGAATGAGCATATGAGTGTGTGTAAGTGTGCGTGTGCCCTGTAATAGATTGCCACCCCGTCCAGGATGCCAGAGCATACCCAGTCTTCTGGGATAGGCTTCTTGCCCCTCGCAACCCTGTATACAGTAGTATATTGAGATATAGAGATATACAGTATGTTAATGCTTCTCAATAATGTAAATATGTTGGCCTGTAGCCCTGACCATGACAATGAGTATAAAAGCTTAAATGCCTCTAATGAATTTTAAAAACGGAATGACAGTAAAGAAATTCTAAGCGACAGTCTATTTTTTTTTTTTTAAGGCATCAAGTACTGAGTGAGATAATATAATCTGATACACAACTATAGCGACAATTATATTAAGTTAACTAACTGAGATTAGAAATCTTACAGAAAATGGCTTGCTATTTCTTACAGAACAAAATGTACAAACAAAAAGAACCTTTAAAGCAAACCACGTTATATAACTAACATGGCTGACAAGTAATGGCAAACTCTTTATAAAGATGCTAGAGATAAAGCACTAACATGGTTCTGTAAAACCCATATACTTGTGACACTTCTTAATAAATGCAGCACTCTTGTCCAGTGTCATAACACCTGTCATATGTCATCATATTACAAAATCTATGCTAGAGACTACGACTCACCACCATTAGTATGTTACTGTATGTAAGCCGTCACGACTGATCAATTACTGATATGCATGTGAAGACAAATCGTTACATTATCTCATTATCACATTCGATGTCCACTATGATATAGTTATGCTGTTGGATTATTAATCTTATATTGCATGAATCTGTTGTCTCCAGCATCCTAAAAATATGTATAACCAGAATGTTTTTTTGCAGGCATCGTCACTAGAGAGAGAGAGAGAGAGAGAGAGAGAGAGAGAGAGAGGTTGCATTCTGTGATATTGGAAACCTTTTAGCATAGAGTAAGGGCCATCTCAGAGGATGGTACATGTAGTCAGTCCTGCTGTCTCTCATTGGAGAATTCCGTCTTCCACAAACAACATTGGAATTGATATTTGGCTTCTTAAGTACTGCTACCAAGATGTTGGCTGGCTCCTGAAGGATTTGTGCAGCTAAGCTCATAAAACTTTAAGCAATGACAGTTCCTTAAGATCAATAGTGAGAACAAATCCTGATAGCTTTCCCCGGTTCTTCGTCCTTCCACACCAGTCTAGATTCAAACATGAAATGTTTATTCCAGTCTCTCAGCAGATGTCTCCTATATAGCAATTATTTTAAAAGTGGGTGGACATACTGTCTTTAGCTTGAAAGAATTTAAAACTACAGTCTGACATTATGATTCTCAGCCACCATAAATAGACATTCAGTCAAAAGAATAACAACAACAACAAAAACGTATGGTATTAACGAATTGCTAACATAGTTAAACTTGCTATTTATTATCTAGTGCACCTTTTTGAGCATTGGAGAGTAGAGGATTTCTACAAATATAGTTTTAAGTATACTTATACATATAAACTTTGAACTAACCTGGGTTAATTAAATAATTGTCTGTTTCTTGTTTTCAATTCAAGCAATAGTTCATGAAATTGAACCCATTATTGCTGTAAAATTTGTGATATTGTAAGAGTTTATGGCTAATGATACATTTAAATTACAATTTCAACCATTTTAAATTATAAAACAATAGGCTGAAGATCAAAAGGAGAAGTGAAGCCAGTTTCACATGATGTTCCTTTAATAAGAATGTGGGCTAGATGACCAAGCTAGCCAGCACAGCTATGGCCTACAGCTTGCAAGGTCCTAGGTTCAAACCCCAGCACCACTGTTAGACCCTTGAGAAAGGTACTGTAGCAATATACTGTATAATGAGTCAAAAAAAAAGAAAGAGTTGGTGCCAAATGCCATAGATCTAAATACAGCAGCACCCATGCAATACTGTTTAGTAAGTTTCATCATTATACAGTTCTCAGATTTTTACATTTCTACTAATTCACTTGAACTTTTATTTTATTTGTATAGCGCTTTTAACAATGGTCATTGTTGCAAAGCAGCTTTACAGAATAAAAAAAATTATGGCAATGTGCATGAAATATATTAGAAAATATGTATAAATCAAAATGATCAGATGGCCCTGATGAGCGAGCCAAGGGCGAAGGTGGCAAAGAAAAACTCCCTGAGATGGCAATAGGAAGAAACCTTGGGAGGAGCCAGACTCAACAAGGAACCCATCCTCATTTAGGTCATAACAGATAGCAGGGATTGTTTTGCAGTCATACTGTGTGTTTAACAGCTGGAAGTACTATATAACAGAAGATGTGTTTAAGTTAATTTGGAGTCCAGTTTGTTATTGGAGGCTGAGATGCAAAACTGTAGGAAATTCCAGTCCTGAACTATTGAGCGACTGCAGTCTCAAGTCCTCAAAGAACAGCCGTCTGCATCATGGTAAAGTTGGAATCGTCCCCAGTCACCACATGCATCCCAAGCAGACCACACGGGCATCCATGCGACGAGATCTTCAACCAGACGCGGGGGGGGGGGGGGGGGGCCCAGGGT